>PVJS01003303.1:0-36919 GCA_004027185.1 Glis glis
AATTTCTATAGTCCCGGCCCTTTAAGATAGTGAGAAGTTTGCCATAAGGGAGCTTTCTTCGAGTAAAATGTTCTCTCCCCTATACGTCTTGCCTTAGCAAGCAGACACTTTGGCCCTTAGAAGCAGAATCCCAGGTCTACCTTTGTCTTCTTTATGTGATCTAAGGAAGCTAATCTTGGAGACTTTCTTTACTCCACCATTAGCCTGGGATAGCTGAATTGTTCTGTGATGTCATTAGAGAAGTGCAACAGCAAGTAGACATGAGTGGGAAAAATATTTTCTCCAATTACATTTTTTTTTTTTTGCAGGGCTGGAAATTGAACCCAGGGACTTGCACATGCCAGGCAAGCACTGTACCACCGAGCTACGCCCTCAGCTTTCTTCTCCAATTTCTATAGCCTTTAACTTGAATTATCTGTGATGCTGTTCTTCAAAACTAGTTCTTTGCAAAAGAAGCTGTTTCTCATCCCTGCTCTCCATGGTACTAGTTGTGGTCCCACCCAAAGAACATCAACCATAGACTACTGGAATAAGAAGTGAGTTCAGAGATAATCTATTCCAACATGAGTATGGCCTTTCAGTGATACAGGAAACACAGAATAGCTCAGATTCATGATATTGAAACACTTTAGTAACTTCTATAAATCTGTTTTGTGTGCACAACTTGGGTGTGGGTTGGGGTGGAGAGTAGGGCATTCCTCCTGCATTGATAGATGATGCTCAAAATCACTCTCTAATACTCTACCTCAGTTATGCCAAGAAAAATTATGATATATAGTACAACATTTTTAAATGAATCCATCAGACTGTCATCAGCATCTCAACCCCCTTCCCTAACAGACAACCTGAGTGTACTTGATCTCTGCTTCTTTTACCTATTATCAAGATTATATTACAAAAAAGTACTCTTTCTATGCTAATTGCTTTATTATCTTCTCTATCTCCTCTTCCCAACTCCCTTCTCAAATTCCATTTCTTTTTGTCTATCTACTATGAAAATTCCTTATGTTACAATTAAAAAAAAAGTTCCTGAAATGAAAATAATGTCAGTAAACATTCTACCAGACTTGCCTTTCTTTCTTTTTTTTTTTTTTTTAGTCTGGTACTATCTAGGCAGCTCTATCCAATAAAATATAATGTGAGCCACACCTGTAATTATAGATTTTATAGTGGTCACATTAAAATGCTTAAAAAAACTAGTGAAATTAATTTGTTTTTGTGGTACCAGGGATTGAACGCAGGGGCATTCTACCTCCGCGCTACGCCCCCGGCCCTATTTTTTATACTTTATTTTGAAACCGGGTCTCATGAAGTTGCGGAGGGCCTCGCTAAGGAGAGAGAGAGAGAGAGAGAGAGAGCAAGAGAGCTGAGGCTGGCCGCAAACCGGAATCCTCCAGTCTCCGCCTCCCAAAGTACTGGGATTACAAGCGTGCGCCACCACGCCCGGCTGTGAAATTAATTTAAATAATTTATTTAGTAGCCCTACATATCCAAAATACTACCTTTTCAGTATTCAACCAATATAAGAATTAGTAAAATATTTTCCATCCTTTTTCATACTAAATCTTCAAAATCCATTCTATGCTTTACATTACAGGTATAGCCATTCAAATTAGCTATATTTCAAGAGCTAAGGGGCACATGGGACTGGTGGGTACTATATTGGAAAGTACGGGTATAGATAGAGTCTGGAAGGCCAAAACTTTTTTTTTAATTATTACAGATTTTTCAATTACATGGTGACCACTCCCTGTGCTTTACACCCTAATAATGCAAAATTTTCTGTCATTTGACTAGTCCTGACCTGTCTATTTTACTGTCCAACATACCATCTTTCTCCCAACCTGACCTTAACCCTTTAAACTTAATACAGTCCTACAATCTGAAGCCCAGTTCAAGCGACAGGGATTTTGACATACCCTCCAAGGAGAAAATAATAAATCAGCTGGCTATATAACAGGGTGACTCACAAAGAATGGGGCTAAACACGCCTCATTCCATTTCAATCAAGGGTTTACCCTGTTAGAAGTTATCTAATTCTCAGAAGTCCCCTGAATTCTGTTTACCACCTCAGAATAGCAATTTATGTGCTGCTTCTTCCCCTAGAACCCGCTGTGATTGCTTACCCTCCTATGCCACTTCTCAAATAGCTGCCAAAACCTAAAAGAAAATTCAGATGGCCCCAGGCTTTAGAATTTCAGACAGGGAGAACAGTGAAGGTGCCTCTCTTCAATCATTATTCTGTTTGCAGAAAATCAACAAATCTCATGAGTAAATAAAGTTTCCAGGCTTTTATTTTTTTATACACTTCCTAAGTTGGTGATAATTTCGTGTGTGTGTGTGTGTGTGTGTGCGTGTGTGTGTATGAGCATGTTTTGTCTGAATATAGGTTCTCATTTTTTGCATACCTTTCTCCATGGAGCTCAGAGATGAATCTATTCATTTCCTGTGCATGTCATTGGTATTTCATCAGTAACATTTGTCTGCCAGGTTTAACATATAATGCAAAAGTACATTATAGAGTGATGGTTTATTTTTCCAGCATTATTAGGAAATTACCTATTTAATGCAAATGACTGTTTTGTATAATTTGAGCCAATTTGTTGTTTTATTTCATGGTGCTATACCATGTGATGTAAAAAAAAATCACAGTAGCCTAACAAATTATCCCCATTTCCCATATAAAGAAAGTGAGTTCAGGGAGGTGAAGGAAATTTAGATTTGGAACTTCCGCTCATATATTGTGTTGCCTTAGACATTAACCACCATACAACATTGTCTATATAAAAAAAAAAACCTCACTGTTCCACTGCTTCTAATGTTCTCTGCTAAGAAGCTTAACTTCACTATGTTAAATCTCCCCTGTTCTGAAGGTAGTGTCATATCTCACCAAAGAGCAAAAGGGTACAGGATTTCTGGAAGCTCTTTTCCTTCTTAGAAATCGGTTTAATTTCAACTGCTGTGTGGGGATGGGGTGGCTGGAAAGATGGCCTCTGGGAGAATGAGGATTTCTTTATGACTGAAAGTGAGAGAAGGGACTAAATCTCAGTGCTTGAATTCTCAAATCAGAGATGATTCACCTATCTTGTGATGCGAGTTAGCTGAAGGCAGGTAAGTGGCTCAGTACAAATACCTTAACAAATATTTCCTGGGTGATCATTTTTCTTAAGATACTGTGAAAATATGTAACAATCAATTGGTGTATACATACATATGAGTGTTTATTCCTTTGAATATATATTGTCTTAGTCCATTTTCTGTTACCATAAAAGAATACTACCAACTGGGTAAATTATAAAGAAAAAAATTTATTTGGCTCTTGGTTCTGGAAGCTGGGAGGTCCAAAAGCATGGTACTCAATATCTGGCAAGAGCTTTTGTGTTGTGTCGCAACATGGCAGAGGCAAGTAAGGATACATGAGACCGAGGATAGAAGAGAAAGACCATGTGAAGCCCTCGTGACCTAATCACCTCTTGAAGGTCCCAACCTCTTAATCCTATTACAATGATAATTAAATTTCAACATGAGTTTTACATGGGATAGTCATACCATAACCTGCATGTATTCCTTTGAATACCAGTATGACAGAAGCATTCTACTATGGCTTGAGTCCTTCCAGAAAACACCAAGAGCTTTGCTTAGCCAGGAATTGTCTGACCACATTTTCCCAGCTTTGGGCCAGTGGTGAGAAATATAGATACAGCTCATAAAAGCTATGAAGAAAACTAGATGTCATATCCAAAGAAAACCAAATGAACCTTCTATATAAACAAAATTGGGATTTTGGCTTTATTCCTACCATGAATTTTTATGTACCTTGAGAATATAATGTCATAAATGATGAGAGATAGCACAATAACTAAAGAAAGAAAACTTCTCTTTAGATTTAAAAGGATGCATGTATTTAATTAACCAAAAAGAATTAACTTCTTATAATAATTTATGCAATATTTTAAGGAATTGGAAACATAGTCTTCATGTTAAATAAGAAGTTAAACAAAGAAAGAACTAGAATTTTGTGCAACTCCTGTCCTAGCATCATTATCATACCCCTTGGACAGGATCCCCTTCCCTTGTTGTGCCCCCAAAAAAGAAGGCTGAGGGAGGAGACACAGTTCCCAGGGCCCCCAACCATGTCTATTGTAAGGCAGGGTACTCTAGCCTCTGAAAATGGAGCCTGCATGACTTTAGCTTTGTATACATGAACCACTGAATCTCACTGTCTTTATATTTTCTCATGAACTATGTAAGAAGGTAAAAAGCACACTCCTTCTGTACAAACACACACACACACACACATGCATGCATACACAATTAATAATTAAACCCTGATCAATAATCTATGATTAGCCCACAATCTTTTCTAATTTTTATCCCAGGTACATCCCTTACTGCACATTGTACATGACAGTCACATTTCATTTTCTTTCTTCTTTCTTCCTTTCTTTCACTTTGTTCACCTAAGAGATGCATTTCACCTTCATCTCGAACCTTAGCTGGTCCTGTAATTCTCTTTAACCAATAAAATGTAATAGACGTGAACACTGTGTAGTTTCCATCACTGGACCTCTTCAGTTTCCACTTTCTCACAGTTGGAAGCCATCCTGCTATGTGGGGCTGAATACACATAGGGAGGCCACAAGGAGAAGATTTGAGGATCTCTGTCTGACAGCCCAGCTGAGCTCTACCCTCCAGCCAGCACCAACCTCTAGCTATATGATTGAGCCATCTTAGACATTACAGCTTCCTGGTGTCTTCAGAAGACTATAGTCCAAGCCAACACCACACAGAGCAGAACTACCCAGCTGAGACCAATCCCATGTAGAATTGTGATGGTCATTATTTGGGCCCGTTGAGTTTTGGGAATAATTTGCAATGTAGCAATAAATGACTGAAGCACTCACTCCCCACCTCGATTCAGCTTTTAGCTTTGGCTTGCACCCTTAACATCCGTATTATCTTAGAAATACGTGCCCAAGTATATTGTACATAATGAAGGATTGGCAGATATGAAGTGTGTGTATGTGTGTGTGTGCGTGTGTGTGTGTGTGTGTGTGTGTGTGTGTGTGTGTATAATTCACCTGTCTGTATACCACAAGAAAATTGTTTTAGAAGAGTGACCAGTAACTACATTCTTAGTGTTTTTAGATCACTCAGTGTCATAGTTTGGATATAGAATGTCGCCTGAAGAGCTCATACATTGATTTTCAGAGTTGATATAATCAAGTCATGATGGTTGTAATCTCATCAGTGGATAAATCCATTGTAATAGATTAATTGAGTGGTAACCTAGGTAGGTGGGATGTGGCAGGAGGAGGTGGGTCCCTTAGGGTATGGCCTTGGGGATTATATGTGGTCTTCTTCCCCCTGTTCTCCCTCCTGCTTCCTGCCTCCATGATGTGAGAGCATCTCTGCTCATCCCCCTCTCTGCCTCCCGCTGCCATGTCCTGAACTCCATCAATGAACCTCACAGGAACTGAACCCTTAAAATCTCCAGAACTGTGAGCAAATAAATCATCGTGATAAGGCTTATTGGATCACAGCAGTGAGGATGCTGACCAAAATTCTCAGGGAGCATCACAATTATTCCCTGGCGACCACAATACCAATTTAGAGTAATCAGGAAAGGACAATGCTGTTGCACATACTTGTATGAGCTCCTGTTGCTCATGTCACTCACCAGTGTCCCGTGGGCCAATTCCAGTCTCCACATCAATATATGCAGCTGGTTTTCAGTTATCAGAAATAAGGGAGGATGTTTTCTTTCCTGAAACTAGGTTATCTTTATGGCTTATTCTCCAGGATTCCAGAGCCAAGACCTGGATTAGATTGTGGAGGCTGCCAAAGTCACTTGATAAAAGACTGTAGAGAACATTAGCCCATTTCATGGGTGCATTCAATATGTTCAATATATTTAGCATTCCAATGACAGTCATCACAGATTAGCATCTTTCACTCAATGCAAGTTTTTTTGTCTTATATCTTAATAGATCTCAGTTCCTACCTATGTTAAACTGTAGTCATCTTTCTTCATGTTTTCAGGACCACAATACTGAAGACCCTTCCCAGGAAATCTCTTGATAAGAATAGTATAAATGAAATATCTCACATCCTTACAAAGGACTTTAAATATACCATGTCCTTTACATCAGTCTGTTCATAAATAAGATTCTGGCTTTGGGTCTTTTAAGGTCTGCCTTCCAAGGAGGGTAATTATGCAAGGGCTATTGATCTAGCAGATGTTTGCCTGCTTCCTTCAGATGTTTCTCCAGCCCATTGTCTTCGCTCTCAGGCATTCGTAAAGGCAGGAAATATACAGATGTATTTTATTCTGGGGCTTGTAGTAACTAATCACTTTCCAACAATCATTTTGAAAAAGGAACGGCATCGTTGATGTTTTACAATTATGCAAATCCACAAGAGGGGAAGTACTGCAGTTACTTCCTTCCTTCCGCTGTGAAAGCACAAGGGTTTAGAGTGGAGTTGGGTGTCAAGTAGGTCCAGGTGAGTAAATTGATTAGAAGCATCAACACACTGCAGAGTATCTTGTCCCACGTGTGATGGCAGAAGTGAGAACTCCAGGCTGATGCCCCCTCCATGCTTGAGAAATAACATTGTCATTAGGAAATTACATCATTTGGAATTCAAGTGCCTGCGCTAACTGTGCGATGTGATTTTATTCACTCTTCGCCCCCAGCATCACTCTCCTTTAAGCCCTTCCATGGAGAATTTCTGGCCACTCACACATCTTTTTTAACTGTACCACTTTCCACCCTCGCCCCCAAGAATGTGATAATGGTGAAACAAAACTGAGAAGAAATTAAAGAATAAATCGCAGAGTGAAGCCCTAGAGAGAAACCTCATCACATCATAAGTGCATTAGCTCCAAGATAGGGCACTGTCTTCAAATCCCAGCTCTGACACTCAGTACACTATTTAAGACACCTAACTTCTCAATTTCCTCATTTATAAATTGTAATGATAATAGTATTTAACATATAGGGTTGTTAAGAGATAACATGTATAATGTGCTTAGCACTTAAATGTTCGAGAAATTGTTATTACCTACATTGCATTTTATAAACACTATGACCTGCACATTCTGGACTCTCTGTCAGGCAAAAATAAGGAGGAGGGTTCACAGTTTGTCTATGCAGAGACATACTGTCTACTTAGGAAGGTGTGATGGTTATTTAACACATCAACTAAACTGTGCTAAGGGATGCCCAGATAAATGGTATAATATTATTTCTGGAGGTGTCTGTTAGGGTGTTTCTAAAACAGATGACAGTTGAATCAGCAGGCTATGTAAAGAGGATACACCCTTACCAAGGTAGGTGGGCATCATCTATCCCAGTGAGGGCAAGGATAGAACAAAAAGGCAGAGAAAGAGTAACATCACTCTCTTGATTTGAACTAAGACATCCATCTTCTGCCCTCAGATATCAGTGCTGCTGGTTCTCAGGCCTTAACAATATGACAGGAATCACCCTACCAGGTTTTCTGTCTCTCCAGCTTGCAGATGGCAGATGGTGGCACTTCTCAGCCTCCACAACTGTATAAGTCAATTCTCATAATACATACTGGAAAAGAAAACACAAGGTATCTGCATGTTGCTTGGCGCTGCATGTAGTCAGAGAAGGCATCTTGGAGATGAAAGATTTTGAAGAAAGGATGGATTTTTAATAAGGAGTGAAGGGAAAGATGAGAGAAATCCAGAAAAGCAAAAACTGGGTGAGATGAAAAGCCTCACTTTGAACAAAGATTCGGATGTGCTTAATGTTTTGGGAAAAATGTATATTGACTATCCTCTTATATTCCACCCACCCATAAAGCAAAACAGTCTCTTGAGCTCCAAAGGACCATAGCATTCTCTTCCAACTTCAATGTCCAAACAGATGGAAGTAAACCTAAGTGCTCTATTTTAAAGTATTTTAAAATAAGAGGGTCCAAAAGAAAGGGCTAGGAAAACACACAATGAGGAAGTTACAGATAAACACTGAGATGCAAAACAGAGGATATCATTACCTGAGTATGGGCATTTCTACCATCAGATGGGGGTCTTAGACATGAATGAAAATAATTATCTTGTGAATGTGCGTGAATAAGCATTAGAATTGCACGTCCTTACATTGGATTGTACATTCTTATCTTGTTAATTTCTTCCCCTTTCATTGCCCTAATACACTTGGAGATTGCTTTTGCATTGACTTCTGGGTGGGAGAAGTTAGAATGGAATTAGAAATCAAGTCAAAATCATGAGTTTGGCAAATATGACACTAACAAGAGCTATTATTAGAAATAAGTTCCCATTTTTGTTCAGAAGCCAATGCATTTTGGAAGCAGGATGAGTGGTATCTTCTGATTCCAAGAAGATCCCAAAAGCCAACATCCTTAATACCTTGCATGGCTGTATACCATTCCTTATTTCACCTACAGTGCAGCAAAGATTTAGCAATCAAAAGAAAGACAACCTGAGCCCTAGTATTAGGCATACCATGCAAAAACAGAAAATAAAATATTTGAAGCCTAGGAAGAAAACAACCATTTCGACAAAGGAAGAATTAATTTAAATTTATTTCAAGTCGTTTTGGCTGGATGGTGTTTATCAAGAGAGTACGGATGAAAGTGGATGGAGTGTCGCGGGAGAGCCAGGGCTTCTTACAGACAACAGACTCAAGACACATTTTCCTCAATACTATTTTGAACTTTATTCCCCCCATAAGCTTTCAAATTTCAATCACTACCCCACTGAGTCTGGGGAGAAATTGATAAAGAAAATAATATAGCAGACAATCACAAGTGAATTGAATTTGAGCACAATTGAGATGAACTGCAGTGTTTAAAAATAGAATCATTTCAGAAATGGGCTTAAGGGAGAGCTTTTTTCTCTTATGTGTAGCTTAAATGTTTGAGACCAGAAAGAAAAGAAGGAATGAGAAGGGCGGGCTGATGGGGGCAGGTTTGAAGGAGGTAGTACACTGACTTAGCTAAATGTTTATTTAATTCCTCTCAGCTTTTTCATTTTTTGGACAGTTCTTCAAACTACCTGAGCTGCATTAGAAAGAGAAATTGTTAAAATAAAATGATGTCTACTATAATCACAGGTGAATTGAATTTTTCCACATGGTCTGTGGTGCATAAAAGCCTTTTCTTTCATATATATATATATAATCTTTTAAAGAAGGAAAAACAGAATCACAACCTCATAGAATCTTAGAACTGAAAAGGAACTTAGAGATTATCCAACCTGTTTCCTAAACTGGGCTAGACCATCAGGATCTTCAGGTGAAGTTAAAAAAAAAGATGATTATTATCCTGGTCCTACTCAGGATCTACTGAATCAGACTTCCCGAAGCTAAAACTCTGGAATGGGCAGTTTAAAAGCTCTCTGAGAGAAGCCAGACTGATATTTGAACCTACTGATTTAATGCACCTCTTGTGATTTATAGAAGAAGAAATCAAATTGCAAACCAGAGAATTCAGATGGATATGAATCGACAAAGCAAAGAACTGAATCCAGTGTTCCTGGACACTGCTACGTTGTACTTTCTACTGCTCCAATAAAAGAGGAAGAAAAGATTGCAAATGGCCCCCGAATACTTTGGATTAAAACAATCTTCCCAGCAAAATGAGGGTGTTCTAGCAGACACGATCAGCAGCTCTTGGTCACACACTGCCAGGGCCAGGTAAGAAGCACCTGCCCTTTCCCAAGGTGGAAGCCACAACTATGGAAACCTGCCCTGCCTGGCTGAGTGAAAAATGGCAGTGCTGCCTCTCTGGCCTGGTCTTTTGAGTCCAGGCTTATTGGACAGTTATCATTCTTTAATGACTGGGTCATACAGTTTATAGGCGATAGTCCTGAAATGAACTCAGGCAGACAGTATGAAGATACAGGTGCAAGGCCTCACCCAGCAGGCACTGCTCGGCTGTGTCAAAAAAAAAAAAAAAAAAACTAATGCCTGTAAATATCTAGAGAACAAGCCAAATCAACGTTTCCTGCAAGCAGCGCTTTCTAATTTAGGAAGCTGTTCATGCCAGTAACAGATTTTCAGAATTTGAAGTGACCTTAAAATTCACTGAGTTCAACCCCTCACAAGGCGGGATCCTGCCCTCAACTCCCATGTGAGGCAGCAGCACACGCAGTGTGAGCAGCTCACTCCTTTTTTTTTTCTTTTAAGCGACCTATTTTGTTGTCTCTACTTTAATTGCTAGAAAACAATTACACCTATTAAGAAAATAATTTTCTTCTGTGATTTGCAAACTTTTGTGTTCCTTCCAAGGCTTTGTTCTTGCTTGGTTCTGTTATTTATTTATTTATTTTGGCTTCCCTTTCTTCCTTCCTTCCCCACCTTCCTTTAAAGAAATTTTATTTTCTATACCAAATCATAGCTCCCAAAATATTTGGCAAAAGCCATCAAGTGACTCCCTTCTCAAACATGAAGATGCCTTCTGCTACCGTGTTCTTAGCATGTGTTAGTCTGGTGTTTATATTACTAGTACACCACTCATGACATCACAGATGACTGTATGGGACCTCTCCCACCCTGGACTGTTATCTCTTTGAGAGCAGACATTGCTGTGTCGTTATTAATCCCTGTATCCCTATTTCTCAGCACTATGTGTGGCACAGACCAGGTATCTGATGCCTTTTGGTAACTGAATCACATCTTATCCTACTTCCAGCCTACCTCTTCTTTGGGATATATACCCTAAATTCCTTGAGCCTCTAAGCTTCTTGACACAACTGTGTTTTGTTCCTCATTATAACGTAATATCTATCACAGAGTACTCAGTTAACATTGTTAATTAGTTTGATTTGACAGAATCTCCAGATCTTTCATGAATCTTAATATTGTCTTCTTCTGGATGCAGTATATTTTTCAAGGCTCTTAAAAGAAAAAGTCAGTACCACCCGCATGGGGTCTCAATACACAATGGGATTGCGATGTCTCTGGAGCTGGACATTATGCAAATTAAATTACATCTGGTTTTTCAAATAGTCACCTTGGGCCTTGTCTTCAAGCTGACTTTGTAATTATTTAAATTTGCGAGTTCTTTTTCGCATGAATTTTTGTAGTAATGCTTGCCTAATCTTGAAATCAATTGCTAGTTTTAGTGAAAATACGGACTATGCATTTAATATAGCAAAGTGACTAACTGCTCAGGTTCAAATCCTAGCTTTCCCACTTATTAGCTATGTGACCTTGAGCAAGTTGTATCTCTTTTCTGAGCATTAGTCTCCTTGTCTATGGATTGGTCCCAATTATAGTACATATTTTGTAGTTTTTTTGTGTGTGTGTATGTGTACATCATAAATTAGGATTGAGTAATGCATTAAAGCACTTTCTTCTATGTCTAACAGAAAATAGATGCTAAATAAATGTTTGGGTTCATTATTATAGTTTGGCAAGATTATTTGAGCTCTATCTATCAAACAGCTTATTAAATTGACCCTCCTAAATTTGGACCAAATGAAAATGTAATTAGTCTGCCTCCAGTGTTTTCAGACATGGCATTGATTGAAGAGACAGAGGAAAGATAGGGGCTCTGATCCAAGTTATCTTAGACGTATTGATTCACACTTTTTTTTAATGCATTTTCCCAGTCACTTATATAAATGAGTGTACAACATATACCATAAAGCTTCATTCCCATCTTCCCTACAAATTTATTCTCAGTGGGTCAACTAATCTGCTGATGTGCTATCATACCAAACAAAGGCTTGTTCTGCCACCAGACTTTTATTCGATATCTTGTGTGCATTAAGAAAGGGAGTACTACCTGTTTCCTAATATATAGTGCAGATATTTAAATATTCAAATCAAGAGAGCTGCCTGCTCCTCGGTTACACCCAGGCAAACCTCTGAACCAGTCAGGGATCACCATGGTAAGTTTGCAGCGTATAAGTAGACATCATGCTTTACCCTATTTCCATAATGTCTTGTGTTAAGCTCTAAATAACTTTTGGGAGAGTCTTGACATTTCAAGGACACTGAGAAATATGAAGCAGACACTGTTCATCCCATTAGCATCACCATCGTCCTTCTCCCTCCAAAGGAAGAAGTAGTAATAAGAGTCCATCCTCTGTGTCTTGTGAGATCCAATTGTCCCCGGTAGCCTGCTAAGGTCTGCAGCCTCTCCCCTTCATCTCGCTTTCATGTTCATTGGCCCAGAATGTGAGTAATAGATCCAAAACATAGAATCCTTGCACATGCTGTGAAAATCTAAAAAAAAAAATTATGGTCACATCTGAAAGTTTCCTGCCAGGTTATATACTACTGAGAACACAATACACTGAACACACACACACACACACATACACATGCACACACACACAAACACCAAAAACAAAAACAAAAACCTATAGGTCATTACTAGAATCCTTATTTAAAAAAAAAATAACGACAACAGCAACAGCTTCTAGACCCTTTTCAAAGCCTTCTGTATGCCTATTTCTACTGCCCAAGACTCTCCTGATTTACATTCTGGAAGTCAGTTACAAATACATACTGAATATTTATTTTTGCTTAGTCATACATAAAGCTCTTAGCTGGCTTCAGAACAAGGAAGGAAGGAAGGAAAGAAGGAAAACGAAAGGAAGGAAGGAAGGGAAGGAGGGAGGGAAGGAGGGAGGGAGGGAGGGGGAAGGAATGGCGAGCTCATTTCTGAGCCTACAGAGAGCTCACTGCCATTAAAAGGGAAGGTACCACATCCAAAAGAATGGGGAGAATTATACTAAGCATCCAAGAACTGAGGGATGTAATACAACCCCAAGCACTACAGGGCTTCATCCCACTGTAAAAAGATGAACAGGATTGTGTTTAGGCAAAGTGACATCTCTAGTGTTTATCAATCATTAAACTGCACCTACACACATCCTGTTGGTTCTATTTATTCAGAAAAAAAAAAAACTCAAAGCCAAAAGTTAGTCATGGACCTGGGGCCTGGGCCTGTAGAGTTGCCTCCTCTCTCCCTGGGGTATTCCAGGGTATGTAGCCCGGCAGAGGTCACAGGGAAATAGAGAAAAGAGTAATTAATTTTGTGTGCCAGTTTTATAACAAGATTATTTCCTAAATTGCAGACACGGTTCCATATACTATAAAGCATTTTAGGAGAAAGAATTGTTTTTAACATGTTAAAATTTTATTATGATTTTAAAATCCATTTATACCATAAAAAATAAAAGTACTTAAACAAAGGGATAAAGTGACTCATTAGGTAATGCAGCCTAAAAATCCCTGACTTTAAAGGAAAGGAAGAAGAAAGGAGTTTAGGCACGTGAAAGAACTTTAAACACTTAACAAATTTCCTAGAAATTTGCTCAAACCCCTACATTCTAGATATTCAATAGGCTAAAAATAGTCAGAATGCAAAGAAATAACTAACACTGTAACAGTGATTATGACCAGAAATGGCCAAGAGACATGAACTGGGGTAGGAGTCAGTTGTGGTTGGTTTCCCAGCCAACAAACATTGGTTGAAGTATCTTTAGGGAAACTTAAAGTCCATCCCTAGTACCTGTGATACTGAATCAAGACAGGAACTTTTAGGCGCAAGTGTAGATTTTGAGAGCTCAGTGTTCATAAATCAGTCCTCAGCAAGCAGAGGAACCCATGAGGGAAGAAGCTGAGTCAGAGCCCACAGGAAATGTCAACATATCTACACAGCAAGCACTCTCAATACATCTTAATGACCAAAGGGGGGAGAAATTAAACGACCGCGACTTTCAATGATTGCTTTACCAGAATCATTTTAATACTTCAAGGTTGGAACATTTTCAACTACTGCCTGTGTTAGATGTGCTGCATAACCACAATGACTTTTCTCATCATGCTATGACCATTCAGTGTTTCCTACCAAAAAATGATGGGTTCATTAAATAGATAGATGGTGTTTTAGTCTGCTTTTATATCACTGTGACCAAAATACCTGACAGGAACAACTTACAGGAGGAAAGGTTTATTTGGGCTTATGGTTTCAGATGTCAGTCCATGGATGGCCAGCTCCAGGGCAGAAACCTTATGGCCACAGGGTGTGATGGTAGAAAGCCTGTCAGCCTCTGGGAAGCAGAGAGAGCCAGAGGAAGGGACCAGGGGCAGATGTAGTCCCCAAGGCCACACCCCCAGTAACCCACCTCCTCCAACCACACCTTATCTGCCTATGTTACCACCCAGTAAGTCCATTCAAATAATTAATCTATTAATGGACTAATTCACTGATAAGGTTAAAACCCTCAATTATTTCACTTCTGAATATTTTTGCCTTGCCACTGAATGAGTTTTTCTGGGGAACATTCTATATTCAAACCATAACAGATAGATAGGTAGATAGATAGATGATAGACATATATGTGTATATCTATGTATGTGTGCTTGATTTCTTTTAAAATGCTATAGTATAGTCACCAAGGTTATTTGAATAGATAAAAGTGAGGCTTGAAACTTATTGAAAATATAATTTTCTCTCTTTTTGTTAATATTGTATAAGTATATAAATTATTTTATATAATGTTATTTATAATTATCTAGAGCTTAGGAAATAAAACATATACTAGGTAGACACTTTCCTTCTAAGACTTTCATGAAAGTTTAAGCAATTACAGCAAAAGCTATGTAAAGCAAAACAGAGAGAGACAGTTCCATCCAGAAATGTCACTTCTGAGCCCTGGGAGCATGAAGGGGGCAGGGAACCTGGGGGAGGTAAGCAACATGGGGATTAATAGTAGGTCCCTCATCATGACTGAGCATGGCCAAGGAATGTAGAGAACATGATCATTTATAAGGCTGTCAGGCTGGATCTGAGAAAGTCCCCAACACAGGGTCCCATTAAAAGCCATGTCCATAGTCATGCCATTGTCATGAATAGGTGTTGGTCTGGTGTTCACCCTCCAGGTGTGGCTAGAGCCAGCAACCACAAGGAGTCACCAAGTATTTCTCAGCTGCATGAAGGTGAAGGTTGTGTCCCCATGTTCTGCCAGGCACTGTGGCACAGATGGCATTTTTCATAAGGCCTGTCTGAATTTCTGAGAGAGGCCTCTAAGCTTCAATGTTTGGGAAAACTTAGTGTAGGTCCTCAGTCTTCCACACTGTCTGCGGGGAGGAAGGCCCAGGATTGCAGTCTCACTAGCCTCTCTCCTCTTTAACAAGTGCAAAGAAAACCAAAAACAACAAAATTAAATGTTGTTGATTTCCCTCAGAATGGCAAAAGAGTGGCAATTGTTAATGAAGAAAGACAAAGAAATCTAATTCCACTATCTAATTTTCCAGTTGGAGACAATAATTTTGTTTTTTTTCCTCCTCACATTGTTAGGATAACAATTACTCTAATTTAATATTACTTCAACACCCCAAACAAGTGAAAGGTAAAACAGAGAATACAAAATCAAGATGTAAACTGTTTAGAAATTCTGAGATGAAACATGTTTTTGGGAAAAGATGTTGGAGAGTATATTTATACATTTTAGTTGAGAGTAACCCTCCCAGAATGTCCCTGGCTTGATTTTCTTTAGGGCCTGGTAATGATGGACTCCACACTGTACTGATGAACAGGATAAATAATTATGTCCACCAAGGAGCCTTTTCTCCCTGCATAAGGGGAGATCAGGGACCTTTTGATAGACTCGTAGAAATCTTGACTCTTATAAAACCATCAGATGTTATAAAAGCCAAATGTATACATTAGCCTAGAGAATAATCCAAAGGACTTAAATTTGTTCTCTGATTCTAGAAAGATACCAAAGGCAGAGAGACCCTGTCCTTTGACACATCCCTATCAACAGGTGTACAGTAAGATGTGATGTGTTATGGAGAACTGTAGTGTGGAATATGACACTGTGTGTGGTATGAACCTACTGAGACCTTTAGCCCATATTCACATCATCCCAAAATAAATATTTTTGAAATGTGCATTGTTTATAAGTATGACTCCTTGGCCCACTTGCTTGTCTTTTATTAATGTGCTTTGTTATTGCTCACATCGTTCAAGAAACATCCCACCTTCCAGTAGATTTGTGCAGCTTACTTTCCAAAATCTGTAACTTAGCTCTGATTGAAAAATAACTGGCAACCAGGATCTGTGCCAGACTCTAAGACACATGTGAAAATGGTCCATGCATGATGATTTCTTGCCTGAGTGCATCCAAAGTCCTAGAGAAGCACAAGAAAAAAGTAAGCGGTGGATGTGGTGTTTCCATAGAAGCCTTAGAGGCAGAGGAGGAGAGCTCAAGGGCCTTTCCTACATTGACATTGGCCATGATTAACAAGGTTACTGCCAGAATACCTCCTCCTGAGTATGGCTCAGGGCTCTGGTTCCCCAAGATGTTAATAAATATTTGTTGACTGATAGAAAACAATAAAAAGTGATAGAGATAGAGTCTCTTTCTTGAACTTAATAGTGCAGAAAGGAACCTACAGTAAAATAATGCTTATCTAAAGAAAGAAACAAAGACATGTCAAATTTGCTGCTTTGATAAGTGATAGTACAGACATCCATAGAAATTCTCACCTATCCCCAAAACTGAATGTCTTAGTGTACATCAATGTAATGACATCGCATCCATTTGGAAATGGTGATTAATCAGCAAGATCTATTATATTAACAGGATGTAGTCACACCATCTGAATGGGGAGGCTGAGATTAATAGAATTTAGACCAAATCCAGGGAAATATTCAACAGAAAACCCAATGACCTATATATAGTTTTTTCTAAATTTTTGGCTAGGTAATGAGAGACTTCTGTGTGGTCAGGAGAACTGAAATGACAATATAACGTACTGTACTATGCCCTACTATTTCACCTGAAACAAGATGCTGGGCTCCTTACAGACTCCAAACAATTAGATATGCTTCTGCAAGGTCAAATCCCCAACCTGTGCTGCTTGTCACTCTGAAATGGCTAATGGTTTAGGCACAATTGGGATTATTTCTTTTGATAAACATGATTTTATTGATTATTATTAGTGGTAGTAACTGCTACTAATAATAGTAATATGGAAATACTGGAAACTTTAAGTACAGGTATTAAGAAAAGGGGTGATACATACCAGGGCTCCATCTAAGAATGGATGAAAATTTAAAAAGTTGGGGAAGCTTCAGGGCTAATCTCTCCTAGGGTTAGGATTAGGGTTAGGGTACTCAGAAAATAAGTTGCATTTGTAGATATTTTTACCTAACCTGAGTCAACAAAGTAAAGAGGCTGTCAAATAAACTTTTTTAGAAAAATTAACAGGACTATAATTTCCCAGATCCACAAAGGTGGTAGACCTAGCCCTCTCACATACCACAATAATGTATTTAATTCTAGACAGTAGGACAAAAAAAAAACGACATCCTGTCTTAAGGTGGTGGACTATAATATTTAAGGGTCTAGTAATGTATTACAAAGGGAACAATTGAAAGCTGAGAGAACGTTTAGCTAGGGAAAGAAGATTGTTAGTAGAAATCATATTAAACTACTTGAAAGTTGTCTGGTAGAATGAACATTTTGCATGAATCCAAGAAACCAATCAAATTTTGGCTGGTAGAATTTACAGAATGTAAATGCTTCACTCTACAAGAGGGACCACATTGACCATTAGGGGGAGGTTGTCAACCCCCTATTAGCAGAACTCAAGTCAAGACTGAATCTCCACCTGGGAGAATATGGCATCAGTTGGAATTAACTGAAAGTTTCCTCCAATGCAGCATGAACTTCCATGCAATCCCCCCATTTCCTCCCTTTGCACTGAAGGTCATCAAAAAAGGGCCGGTCTTCATGTGTAACTTCTCATCCCCCGTTCATTTTCTTTTCATTTTCCAAAACTGCAGTTCTCATCACAGGGTGCGATAGCATACCGTCTTCTCATGCTTTCTTGCTCCCTTGAGGAATGTGTCCCAGTTTGGGTAATTACATTCTGCCAGCCTAAATTATCCTTGCAGTTTACATTGAGTAAGGCATTTTTCTTTAATATCTATCCTAAATTGTTGCATAGTGTTTCTGTGTACCAGTAAATATTACATACATGCCAAGGTAATAGTCAGATCCTTGGAAACAGCCCACCCTATTTATAGAACAAGGAAAGATTAAAACTAATTAAAATTTCCTTCGATTATTCATGTTCCTTCTGCATGTTTGGCCCTTCATACTGGCAGTTATGGGAAATTGGCTTCATATACTCTGCGCTTATTTTCCTGCCTTTTGTGAATCTTTTCTGTTTCTATAACTCTCCAATGCCCTCTTCACCCAAAGGGCACCTCAGGAGAGGTTTGTGAGTGGCATGAAAGAGTGATGGGTCAATAATATAAAGGTGGGGTGAAGAGGCTGAGGTCCAGCCTGGAGCCCTCCGTCATGGAGATAATTTTTAAATACAGCTCTGCAAATTCTATCATGGGCATGGCTGCTCGAGTCAGAGGCTATATCCCTTTCATATTTTTTTCTTTTGCTTGTCTGCCTCCTTATTAAGAGTATTTATTCTAGTTACTTTCATTGCTGACCTTGGGAGTTTATTGCAAATATTATTTCTCTTGTTTGCTGGCTCTCACACTCACTTGGGCTCTCATACACCCACAGGCTCTTGTTCTCTCTCTCTCCTAGTCTCTGACCTCATTCCTTTAATGGTCTCAGTACCTCAAGATAGCATTTTTTTTTGCATCTATGCATCATTTTTTTTCTACCACAAGTTGGCTTTAAACAAGAGGCACATTGGGGCTTACAGAAGCTTGTCTGGAGGTCACCAGCCTCAGTGGAGAGGTTGCACGTGCTGGTACTGCTGAAGGTAGACAACAGTTAATGAGTTCTTGGCTCTGAGGTCCTAGAGTGCAGGGACTGAGTCTGCTTATCATTGTCTCCCAAGGGTTAACACAGGTCTAAACTAAGTGGACACCCAGGAAATGCTGTTAGACCTGATATGAATTGAGTAGAAAAAGTGGAATTACATCAGTGAGAGTCTGGACTTCAGTATCCCAAAGCGCTCTTGCTCACTCTCGCCCTCTCTCTTGCTCTCGCACTCTCTCTCTGGCATCTGTCCAGAGTCTAGGAGCTTTTCCCCTGATTTGTAAGCTCGCCCTTCCTTTCCTCCATCCAAATAGGCCATTATTTATCTACTTCTCTCTTCTGCAAAGCAGAGACGCTTCCCTTGTAGGAATATTCTTTTATGGCCCTTTCAGATTTGGGTCTTTTTCCTCTGCTCTTTTTTTTTTTTTTCAGTACCGGGGATTGAACACAGGGTCGTTCTACCTCCGCGCTACGCCCCCGGCCCTATTTTTTATGCTTTATTTTGAAACCGGGTCTCACGAAGTTGTGGAGGGCCTCACTAAGGAGAGAGAGAGAGAGAGAGAGAGAGAGAGAGAGAGCTGAGGCTGGCCGCGAACCCGGATTCTCCAGTCTCTGCCTCCCAAAGTACTGGGATTACAAGCGTGCGCCACCACGCCCGGCTTTCCTCTGCTCTTTATTGCTGTATCAAGATATTAATTTTTTAATTTATTCGTGGATTCATCCTTTCATTTGGCAAATACTTATGGAAACACAATGTATACCTGGATTTGTGCTACTTCCACAGGTATAGAGAAGAGCTGCATTCATCAAACATAGAGTATGGAGAAGAAAACTGGTAAAGAAATATTTTTTGGGTACTGGGGATTGAACCCAGGACATTCTATCTGTGTGATATACCCCTAGCCCCTTTTATTTTGAATCAGGGTCTCACTAAATTGCTGAGGGTCTCGCTGGAGATGCTGAGGCTGGCCTTGAACCTGCGATCCACCTGTCTCAGTTTGTCAGTCAGCATTCTCAGTGTTATAATCTAAAAGACCTGATCATACAACTTAGAGGAAGGAAGATTTGTTTGCTCATGGTTTCTTTGGAAATTCCAGGTTCAGTCCATGTGAGGCTAGAGTCTATGAATCTCAGGGCATGGCAGTGGGAAGCAGAGAGAAAGAGAGAGAGCGAGCACCTGGCCTCTGCTCCTCATATCATGGAGGCTGGAAGCAAGAGACAGCAAGCAAGGCATCAGGGACCTTATATAATCCCCAAGGCCACACCCCTAGTGTCCCACCTGTTACAGCCATATCCTATCGGCCCAGGACACAATGGATTACAATGAATTTATCCACCACTGAGATTACAACCAAGCCCTGCTTCCAACATTGCTACCTTGTTGCGGTGAGAGCTAGAAGGGCATTCTAAATCCAAACCATTACACACAGCCTCCCAAGTACTGCAATTTGTAAACAAATATTTACACAAAGAAATATTTCATTTCATTTCTATGGTAAAAACCATAGTGATGAAAAAGAGTATAACAGAAGGAACAAAATCCCATAGTCGTAATTTGTGGTCAACAGACATCTATGGCAGTCTTAGCTCTTGGTTGAGAAATGCTGCATCAAACCCTCCTGTCCGAAGCAGTGCTCTCAGTCCATCCACAGAGGAACTGGAGAGAGCAAAGAGACAAGGACAGGGAAGTTCATCCACAGAGGAGCCGGAGAGCAAAGAGACAAGGACTAGGAAGTTAGGAAGTTCATCCACAGAGGAGCCAGAGATAGCAAAGAGACAAGGACTAGGAAGTTCATCCATGGAGGAGCCGGAGAGAGCAAAGAGACAAGGACAGGGAAGTTCATCCACAGAGGAGCTGGAGAGAGCAAAGAGACAAGGACTAGGAATTAGGAGACCCGAGTTCTTGCTCAGGCTCTGCCACAGACTCCATGGTGCTCCCAGGACAGGCCCCTCCGCTGGGCCTCAGATTCTCTGAAAGTACGAAAGTGGGATGGCATAATCATCCCTGTGGTCCTCAGGCTCTGACATTTCATGCTTCCTGGGGCAGATGCCTTAACTTACAGTGAACAGCAGGCACATATGACTCTGCTGCTATTTAGGCCTAAAGTCGCTTAATTAGGCAAAGAACACTACATACATTTTATTTAAACTGAACTTTAGATAATTTTTGCTGTACAGTTTACTGTTTCCTCCATACAATTTCCTTATCTATTTTAGAACTGATTCACAAATGGTTGCAAGAATTTGGGGGCTTACGTTGGCTGTTTTGCAATTCAGACAAGTGATTAGAATATTCCCAGCACATACACTTAATCAAAACAAGCCCAATTAAGCTCACTACTCCAGATTCCACCTCATTAGCTTTCTGTTCCTAAAATATAACAGATGTCATTGCTGCAGGCCCGGAGGTACAGACACATTTTTCAGCTAAGCACTTACAATGCAACCTAAGTTAGAGGAAGATTTAATTATTACTTTCATTGTCGTGGCTTCCTGTGGAAGCTCATTTTTCACTTAATAGCAATCTCCTTCTACCTACTTGCCCACTGCCACCAAAATAATGTGTCTTTCTCCTAAAGTAGTGAGTTCATAAAAAGTATCATTCCTCTCCTCTCCTTCATTTATTTATTTATTTTTTGGGGGCCTGGTAAATTAATTTTGGTTGCTCCTGGACTTATCCAACCTGGCACTTTTTATTAAGTGAAGGAAAAGAAGAAGTAGAACGCAGTGATTTCTTCACCTTTTTTCAGTAATACTTGGGCTTGTTTATTGGATACTCTGCGAAGGGCTTGGGTCTCTACTGCACTTCAGGCAATATTGCATTATGGCTCTTGGTTTACTCTATGTTTCCTCTTATGTGCTATCATTTTCTCAAAATCAACTTTTCTCAGATTGGGTCCTAATCTTATTTTCCTTCATATTCCCAGCTCCAATCACAGACTGACGCACAGGAGGTCCTTTCTTTCATCTTTAAGAGATGAAAGGAAAAATGAAGGACTGGAATCAAATTCTGCTGCAGGTAGCAAAAGAAATAAAAATGCCTTTTTGTAAGAGGGAGGAGTTCATAACTGATTCTTATAAGTAGAATAGCTAGTGCCTGTTTGTCTAAAACACAAATGGCAGCTGTATACATTATTCACTGATTCAATTTTTCTGATCACTGTCAGCATTAGTTCTCTGGGGCCTTACATTTTTTTATTATTATTTCATGCGTTCTTAAATATGGAAATGCCATGTTTTGGAATTCTAACACTCAGAGAAGTAGTAAGTATTCTGGCTTGCTATACATACAAAGCAGCCCCCTGTGCCTTCTCTCAACACCCACAGAAAGAACTGTGCCAGACAAAGCCTTCTCTTCAAGGTAAATTTAACACGTTAGGTGTGTCAGGAATGGGTTTCACTCACCAGTGTGTCTCTGTACTCGTCTCTCCTTACTTCGTGTTTCTAGATGAGCACTTATTCTAAAAAGACTCTGTAGTTTTCTTCTCAGACATTAAACAACAAGAGAGACTCTGACATAGTCACACCCCCTACATGTCTCTCTCAATTTTGTTAAGTATACAGATGATTAGAGGCCTAGAATTTATTGTCTCGGTCATATCTAGACATGTACCATATACACATGTACCATAGGATGAGATCACGAAATAATATGATTTGTGATGGTAAAGACTGACAAGAACTATACACGCAAATAAGTGCTTTTCTCTTAAATATAAGTGTCTCCTTAGTGGGTGGAAAATTCTTCCCGAGAAAAGAAGCTGGCATTGCTCAGAAGTTTACATAGCCTCCTTTAGGGAATTTCTAAAAAAGCTGTCCATGAATCTCTTTGCTCCAGCTGCCATAACAAAATGCTACAGACCGGATGACTTAAACATTAGAAATTTATTTCTTGCGGTTCTAGAAGCTGCGAATATCAAAATCAAAGTGCCGGCTGACTTAGCTCTCTTCCCAGTTTACAGATGGCCACCATGTCTCTGTGTGCTCGCATGACCCCTTCTTTCTGCAAGATCACTGAAAGGGACACTAGAGATCATTTATAAGAGTAAAGATTCCACCAGACCAGGGCCCTACCTTTACAACTTCATTTAACCTCAGTTTCCCCCATTAATGCCTTATTTCCAAAAACAAACATTTTGAGGATTGAAGATTCAACACATGAATTTGAGAGAGACACAAACATCCAATCCATAGCAAGCCAGCTTAAGAAAAATTATGTAAGTTTTCAACTAGATTGCCTGGAAATCAGAGACCTTTGTGTTTCAAGAGAAGGTATCAATTGCTCTCTTTACCCTTTCTTATCTGACTTATTCATCTGACCTGGTTTCAAATATCCTTTGCAGTTTTTAATATTGAAATTTACCATCAATGTGTAAAAAATTGTCACTCTTGAAGAAGCTTAAAGAATGTATAAGAATCCAAAGAAAATTTTCAAGGAGGAATTTTATTTTGAATGATTATAGTATTAGAATTTGTACCTAGTCACCTGAGTTGACTCTTACATGGGAAAATCATTTAATTGGATTGAAAAGCTGGGATATCTTTATCAAGACAGTCAATGGCCTAGATATAGTAGCAGTCATAACACATCTATAACATACGCATATTTGAGTAGCATAATTTCATATAAGAACAAGCAGAGAAGAGTAAAGTTAAATGGCGATGCATTTCTTTACAAATTCCTTAAAAGTAGGACAAATATTTGCTTTGTTCATGACTTTATCTCAAGGGCCCAGAATAATTTTAGGCACACAGTAGGCACTTAGTAGATGCTTATTGAAATGAATAGGCAACTATCTAAAAGGCAGACTAATCAGGTTGTGTTAAACTTGAAGTCTTTTTAGCATAAAGCAAGGATTGGTAAACTATGACTCTCAGTCAAATCAGGCCTATACCTTGTTTTTTTATATGATCTGTGAACTAAAAATGATTTTTACAGTTTTGAAAGTTTAAAAAAATCAAAAGAAGACTAAAAGTTTGTGTTGTTTAAAAATTATATACAATTCAAACTTCCATGTATTTTATTATAGTATAGTATCAATATGATGTTCCTTATTAAATAATATAGGCTTAGAGAGGAAACATTTTATTAGAAGAATTACTGCAAGGGAAGAAAGATAGAGGTACCATCACAATAGGGGGAGGGCATTAAAATACAGATGCTCCTTGATTTGTGATGGGGTTATATCCTGATAAACCCATTGTAAGTAGAAAAGGTATTTAACACACCTAACCTCTGGAACATTTTAGCTTAGTAACACAACACACAGTAGACTATCAGCTGTTTCTCTTTGTGACTGTGTGGCTGACTGGGAGCTGTGACTTGCTGCTGCTGTCCATCACTGAGGGAGGATGGTACCACATATTGCTATCCCAAGGAAGATCTAAATTCAAAACTCAAAGTATTCTTTCTACTGAATATGTATCACTTTCACACCATTTTAGAATTTAAAAAAAAATCCTCAGTCAAACCATCGTAAGTCTAGAAAGAAGGCTGTCAACACAAGATCAGCAAGCAACTCAAAGGTTAGATCCAGAGGGATTTTCATCTTCTACTGGGGAATGAACAAGGCTAGAGAATCCAGGGTGGGGCAGTGGGTTAGAAACACAGTGCAATTGGAAATTAGGTCAGATAGTAGAATGGTTTAAACTGAGGCCAGACTATTTTTACAGAGCAACTTCTAAGGAGAGGCTAGCTCAGACTTAGGGTGGGCCAAAATTCAGGGACCTGAGAGGAAAAGAGAGGATCAATAAAAATGATAAAACAGTTGAGTTTATTATTTATGAAGCAAAAATGAAACAAATAAATGAGAATTTGGAGGAGTTTATGCCTGGTCTTGGCATAGGTAAACAAGAAGGTAATCCATGAGTCTGTTCTAAATCATATGAAGCAATAGGGTTCTTGCTCTATTAGTAGGGTTCTTGCCATATCTTAGAACAAAAAGGGTGGGTTGTTAAATTTCTTTGTTTTTCAGGATCACACGACTCAGGTAAAATCCAGCACTGTCAGCAGCCACATCTGCCCATTTGTATGTTATCTGTAGCTGCTTTGGGGATACAAGGACAAGTTGAAAAGGTGCCACAGTTGAAGGGCTTTGGGGCCCCCAATGCTAAAAAATACTAACTGCCCCATAACAGAGCAAGAATGTGGACTCTAGATGTAAAGGTATTAGGAGGAAAAATGATGGCCGAAATAGTAGAAATTCTGAATGATACAACACATTAAAAGAAATGCAGACTAGTAAACTCTTACTCAACCTCCAAGGCTTCTGGAACAATCTCTAGAAGTTTGTTCTGTAACTACTCCTGCTACCTGCCTGCTATGTCAGGTGCCTCCTCCACATGCCAATCACACAAATATATACACCCACACAAACACACTTTCCTTCCTCATTCACTTATGTTGTAAACTCCTGTCTCTTCCCCATACATCTAATTTCTGTTAATTTATGTATTATGTATTTATTTTTGATACTAGAGATTGAGCCCAAGGGCATTCGACCTCTCAGCATGCCCCCCAGCCCTTTTATTTTTATTTTGAAATAGGGTCTCCTTAAGTTGCTGAGGGTTTCCCTAAGTTGCTAAGACTGGCCTCGAACTTGTAATTCTCCTATCTCAGCCTCCCAAGTATTCTATTTCTTGAAGCAAGAAAAAGACTTTGCCTTCTTTGAATTCATATCACCTAGAAGAGTACCTGGAAAGTTGGATAATGAAGGAAGCAACACCGGAACAAACAAACTTTGATATTCAAAATCATTACTGACAATGCATTGCCCAAGCCAAGCCTGACTCTAGGGAGAGGGTAAGAGCGATCTTTAATCACACCGCGCCTGTGCAAACAGCTGCTGTTGGAGTGCAGGGAAACACTTTGTTCTCCTTAGTAGGTTAAATATGCCTCTCCACAAATGTGTTAACATCCTTCCTTTGCTTAGGAAATCCTCTTTTCATGAGCAGTTCAAAGATAAACTTTATCTCCAGGTTGGATTATCATAACCTCCAAGTCTGTGTGTCTATATTAAGCTTTCTGCCATCTTAAAAAGAAATTACACTTCGGCCCCCTCATTCACCTCCACTATCAACTAATTTTTTCTCTTCCCTTTCACAGCCAAACATCTTTAAGAAGTCATTTACATACTCTAACTGGAAACTACTACCACTAATGACTTTCTTGACACCAAGTCTCCTTTGGGGGTTCTTTCTCTGCCCAACCTGTTGATGTTAGTGTTTCTCCAAACATCCATGTGGGGGTCTCTTCTAATGCTATATGCTCTGGAATGAGCACATTCATTTGCATATCATCTTTAGGCTCATCATAGACAAATCAGCATTGCCAGCTCTGACATTCCCAGTAAGTTACAGGACTATAATTATGCATTGTCTGCTAGATAGTTACATGAATGGCACAGACTCTTAACACCTCTAAAAGAGAACCAAAGCCCTATTCCTCAGCCTCCAAGTCCCTCATATTAGATTTCCTATCTCAGAGAACACCACCATCATCCAGGATGGTCCTGAATTATCCAGAATGTCCCTCATAGAACTTGGCATTAAGCCTATTGAATTTACTTCCTGAATCATTCCCTAGGATTTTCACATCACACAACTCCATCTGCTTCTATTGTGCTTCTCATAACGATATTTCTACCTGGTTTTATCCCTGAAAAACCTTCTTACTTGGTTTCCTAGTCCTTGATTTTACCCACCCTATGTACATCACTCTTAGTCATTCTACAAGGCAAAGTCGATCCAAGCACACACCTGCTTAAATATATCATAGAGTAAATCCAAACCCTTTAACATGGTTTAAAAGAACCCTTGTAATGTGGGACCTCCAGTTCCATATCTTTCTTTTCTCTTCCTCCACCCTGCCACTCCTAGCCCCTTAACCCTGCCTCTGTTCCTCATGTGTTCTGGCTTCCAGCTATAGGGAACAATTTTGTTTTCTGAGTTTGTCTTTATCTCTCTAGCCTCCTATAATGGTTTGAACATAGAATGTCCCCCTAGCCCTCATGCAAATGAGGTGGCAGTGATGGAATCAGGACTTGGTTATAATATCAGCAGTGGATAAATCCACTGTAATGGATTTACCTGGGTGGTAGCCCAGGCCAGTAAGGTGTGGCTGGAGAAGGTGGGTCCCTGGGGCTGTGGCCTTGGAAATTATATATGGTTCCTCCTCCCCTTGCTTGGCTTGCTCTCTTGCTTTGGCCCTCCATGATGTGAGAGTGAAGCCTTGTACCCTCCCTCTGTCTACTTCCTGCCACCATGCCCGGAGATCTGCGGTCCCCAGCCTCACATGGACTGGCCCCCTAAATCTACAAAAACAAAGAGCAAATAAATCTTCCTTCCTCTAAGTTATATGGTCAGTTCTTTAGGTTATAGTTATGAGAATGTTGACTAATACAGAAATTAGTACCATAGTAGTGGGGTCATCACTGCTATATCTAAGACCGTGTGTTTTTGTGAGTCTTTGGAACTGTTTTATGAGAGGAAATTGGGAGGGCCAGAATGTGGCCAGAAAGGTGTATGGTAGAGAATGTGCTCAGGAGATTTTGGAGGGTAAAGAGGACGCCATAGGAAAATAGACTAGAGGCCATGTGTATTACACTCTAGCAAAGAACTTAGCGGCATTTTGCCCGTGTCCTGAAATTCTGTGTGAACTTGAATTTAAAGATGATGGACTGATTAATAAACTGGTGGAGGAAATCTCAAAACAGCAAAATATCCCACCTGCATTATGGATACTGATGTCGGCGTTTAGCAAATTGTATACTGAATTTCGGGAGTGGAAAGAGAGACTTTATAGATTTGCAGTTTGGCTGGGAAGGCATGTATAAAGCTGGTGCCCAGGGAGATGATGTTGTGGGAGAAATTAAGATGGCTGAAAGGAAGGAGTAAATGGTGGCCATGATGGAGGTGGGGCCAGCAATGGCCATGATAGAGGCAGCAGATGGAGTTGGAGGCAGTGGCGGCCCAGATGGACATGGGCCCAGCTGTGGCCTGGTTGAGGGACACCAGCAGCTGTGATTGAAATGGCCCCAGTGGCAGTGATTAAAGAGGGTGTGACTACCTTTTCTGTCGACAGTCCATCTCAGTGCCTGTGTACTGCTGGATTTGCTGGACAAAAGGGTCCTAGAAGCTTCCCCCTAGATTTCAAAGGAAGGCCTGGGAAGCCAGGCAATGTGTGGCAGGGTCCAAATCCCTGCAAGCAGGCCCAAATGGGACAATCTGTGAAGCTGCGAGGGTGAAGCCAAGGGTGCAAGAAAAAACCCTGAGATTTAGAAACACCAGAAATGTGGAACCACCACAAGGAGAGGCTTTAAACTGTGAGCCATGGAGCCAGGCTGGAAAAGCCAGTATGCTGCCTGTCGCAACCAGCCAGGTTCCAGGGGTGGGGCTGCCAAAGCCCTTTGGAGATCACTTCTCATTGCCATGTGCCCCGAATACCAGAAGTGGAGCTGCAGGATCAAATACTCGCCCTGCCAGATTTCGATATTGTTTTGGTTCCATTCCTTCTTTCTATGGCCCTATTCCTCCCCTTTGGAATGCAAATGTTTACTCTTTGCCATTGTACACTGTATGCATGGAATCTGCTTTTTATCTTCTTTTACAGGGGCTCACAGCCAAGAGTTCACTATGAGTCTCAGAGAGGACTTTGGACTTCGGAACTTTTGAGTGATGCTGCAAGTGTTAAGATTTTCAGAACTGAGCCGGGCGTGGTGGCGCACGCTTGTAATTCCAGTACTTTGGGAGGCGGAGACCGGAGGATCTGGGTTCACGGCCAGCCTCAGCTCTCTCTCTCTCTCTCTCTCTCTCTCTCTCTCCTTAGTGAGGCCCTCCACAACTTCGTGAGACCCGGTTTCAAAATAAAGTATAAAAAATAGGGCCAGGGGTGTAGCGCAGAGGTAGAACGCCCCTGGGTTCAATCCCTGGTACTGCAAAAAAAAAAAAAAAAAGATTTTCAGAACTCTTGGAGATAGACTAAATGCACTTTTCATTGTGAGGTTACCATGTGGTCTAGGGGGCCAGGAGTGGAGTGTAATGGATTGGAACTAGAATGTTCCCCTAGCCCTCATGAAAATGAGATGGCAATGTTGGAAGTGGAGCTGAGTTATAATCTCTGCAGTGGATAAATCCACTAGAATGGATTTATATAAATCCACTAGAATGGATTTATCTGGGTGATGGCCCAGGCCGGCAAGGTGTGACTAGAGAAGGTGGATCCCTGGGGCTGTGGCCCTGTTGATTATGTATGGTTCCTCCTCTGCTCTCTTGCTCTCTTGCCTCCGGCCTTCATGATGGAAGAGTGAAGCCTTGTGCTCTCCCTCTCTCCACTTCCCACTGCCATGCCCTGAGATCTATGGTCCCAGCATTGTATGGACTGAAATCAAAATCTCCAAATGGTGAGCCAATAAATCTTCCTTCCTCTAAGTTGCATGGTCAGTTCTTTATATTAAAGCTGTGAGAATGTTGATTAATATACCTCCAATCCTTTTCATAGGCTGTTTTATTGTTCCAGAATAGCCTTATCCCACCCCAAACTTACTTTCATTCCCAGACAGTTTCTGTCCATTATTCATATCCCAGTTTTGACATCTCTTTTTATAAGAATTTTTGTCGTATTGCAAACCCTTCCTTACCACCATGATGTCTTAGTTGAGTCTTCCTTAGGACTCTGTATTTTTCTTCTCACAGTCTGGCAAGCACTGTGTTTTAATTACCTTCTTCCTCATCTAAATCACACATAATTTGTATGCTTTGCGAAGTCAGATACAGGTTTACATTAATTTTTCATGTATCCCCAAACCTATTACACAACATGGCACCAGCTTGGCAATCCATAAATATGTAGAAAGTAAATAGAAGAATGATATTTTCTTTTGTGTCTTTCAAAGGAAATTGGTGAAAGAAATTCCTCCTTCAAAACAATTGGCACGGATTAACAAATGCCATAGTTTAATAAATAAGTGACTGATTTATATGCCCAAATCTATTAAAATAGCTTGAAAAACTAAAAGGCCTTTGACATATAGAAAATTTTACCAGGACAATCACTGTTGTGTTGTTGTTATTGTTATTGGTTTTTAGATTGGTGTAATGACTTTGAAATATATTCATTGGGTCAAATTAGGTAATTGGGGTTCAGATCTTGAAAGTCAGTGGATGGTTCACTTTGAGGGATGATATGAGACACTTCAAAACCATGGCCCTCCATGAATTCTTCATCTGTACAACCAGTTGCCTCCCTTCTCTCTCTCTCTCACTCTGCTGTTTTTCAAATCCCACCTTGAATGGTGGTAATTTTGCCAGCACCTCCCTCCCCTCTGAACTCACTTGCATGCCGTGTGCACGTTCCTCTACCCCTACAAAATCTCTAGAAGATTGGAAGAGAGGTTTTGAAAAGAAACAAATCACTGTAGGTTTAGCATTCCCACATCATCCATTTTTGCTGATGGGCTATTAGCATCTGCGGTGAGGCTCAGGGTGGCTGCCAACCCTTGAATGTCACTGAGATGAAGTTTAACTGGTGGGGCTGGGGCCAAGCTTATTGCTGTTCAGATTGAGCTTCATGATTGTCCTCTCTTGTTAGCATGCCTCCATTTGAGCACAAAGAGCATAGATTGCTTTGCAAAATCTATCTTAATTAATCATAAATAGTGCCTGATGGGAAGATTGCTGCTTTCATCTTCTTTAAATAAAACACAATTGCTAAATCCTTTTCTTGCTCCAGGTTTTCACAGTATTGTGCAGGTTGCCTCCTTACATATTTGGGATGCTATAAGGTCTAATCACGTCTGTGTGTTACTGATAGCCTCATTAGGCTGTGCCATCAAGAGCTGTCCCCAGCCCCTTCTCCACTGGCAGAGCCAAGTTCCAATGAGTTAAATGGGGACACTGGAATGGCAAAACAATTCCACTCCTTCCCAGCAGCTAATTAAGAAAGAGGGTAAAGCATTGTGCTAAAGACTTCAGCGAGTCTGCCTTGCAGCTCTTCAAGGGTGACCTTGTAGCAAATGGTGAAAGTACAGAAGAGAGTCACTGTTGCGTGGTAAATGATCATCAAGAAAGTTCAAATGCTACCGGATGGGTGGCTAAGTATGGTAGCATGTGCTTGCTTTGTTCTCTGCCCCTTTGAACTCACAAAATTTCTTTTCTGCACAAATATAGAAAGCAAATAATGAAGAACTTAAGACTCTACTTAAGTGAACAATACATAATCAGCCTATTGCACCAGTAACATAAATGCTACATAGTGGGACTCGAATACAGCCATTTACCACTGGGCACCCATGTAATATAATGGGCCCATGTGTCTGCATAATGAGTGGTGTAATTGCCCTTCTCTCTTGCCAGCCTCCACTTATAGAACTAAAAAACATCTAAAAACTCAATTTCCCATCTTCTTTTGCAGCTTCAAGTGAAGCGCTGTGGTGCAGTTTGGAGCAATGCAGTAGGAGAAATCTGCTGGTACCACCCCTTAACCCACTTTCTTCCTGTTTGGAATAAAGAAATGTACCAGTCCTTTGGACCAGGAAGACAAAAGCGGCATGCCTAGGATGGGAGGCAGAAAGAGTAAAGGAAGCTGATGTCTTGCTACATCCCCGGATTGGCCTTGCAAACCCCATATTCCCCAGATCCAGGCTTCTTAGTGCCTATCAAACCTTCCGTGTGTTTAAGTGACTGTTAGTCAGGTTTTCTGTTCCAGATAGCCGAGTCCAGTCCTTTCTCATAAAGAACATGGAAGGCTGATGATTACTTCCTCTTTTTAAAGAACTTCATCCTTCTTTTATTGCACAGGTCCAAACTATGTACCTGAGGGTAGACAGGAAGGTACCATGAGAAAAAAAGATCAGACCCAATTCATGGCCTCTTCTGAAAAATGCAACAGGTTGCTAATATTCAGGAGTTAGTAATATTTCCAGATTTTTCATAAATATCGCATGTATCGGCCAGAGTTCAGTCAGAAAAATAAAAATTACATGTGTATTCGAACATGGGCAATTTAATATGGACAGTTTGATAGGGGAAAAAAGATGACTCCCCTGGTGACCCCAAAATAACAGCAGGGATCAGTCACGACTTCTTCAGCTGGGGGGGGGGCCTAAAGAAAAGATAAGGTATACAAGGAGCACAGGAGCTTAGAGAAGGGGTCTCCTAGAGTCAGTGTCAGATCTTGAAAAGCAGACACTCCCTGAAGGGAACATGGTTACCATTGCAGAGAAATTTAGGTTTCAGACCTCTGAGGCAGTGGCATTGGCAGGCTGAGGCTGATATCCATAAGGGGACATGCTGAGGATCCATCCAAATATCGATTAGAAGACGGTAAAGCCAATGGTAGAAAATATAAACTATCTTTAATCTTATCATTCAGACATAAATATTGTCAGTCAGTGAGGACCAGAAAACTTACATAACCACACAATGTCATACAGCTAGCCAGCAGTGGAGGTGGGATTCAAACACAGACAATCCAGCTCGAAAATCCACATGGCGAACAGCTGTGCTCCACTAGTGCTTCTCCTAGGTTGGCTTCGGTATTCTGGATTTCTCTTTTATCTTCAGATATAATATTTGATAATGATATTTGTCACTTAGTGACTTGAAAGGTGTGCGTGCCATCATCTGTTCCTTACATTTACATCTGGGGCATGACATTAATGTGGTAGATCCCTTTGATTCCATTTAATGTGGGATCAACTATCTATATTAACATCAAATAGATATTCATTGTGATGTAAGACTCCAATGCACCAATAAAAGCACATTAAAAAAAATAAATAGCCGGGCATGGTGGCACACGCTTGTAATCCCAGTACTTTGGGAGGCGGAGACCAGAGGATCCAGGTTCGCGGCCAGCCTCAGCTCTCTCTCTCTCTCTCTCTCTCTCTCCCTGTCTCTCTCTCTCTACCTAGTGAAGCCCTCCGCAACTTCGTGAGACCCGGTTTCAAAATAAAGTATAAAAAAAATAGGGCCGGGGGCGTAGCGCGGAGGTAGAATGCCCCTGGGTTCAATCCCCAATACTGCAAAAAATAAATAAATAAATAAATAAATAAATAATGCTATGTATGTATATGAAATTACCAATGCCAATCTTAATGACATGTACAGGGAAGGGGAGGGAGAGGGTGGATAGGAGGGAAACGCAGCAAGTGCTGTGTGCATGTATGTTCCTATCACTCTATACCTCAATATGTATAATTACAATGCACCAATAAAAATATAAAAAAGAATGCAAAATATACTATGATTAAACAGATGGAAAAACTTAAAAAAAATAAAATAAAATGTGGGGCCGGGCGTGGTGGCGCATGCTTGTAATCCCAGTACTTGGGAGGCGGAAACTGGAGGATCCGGGTTCGCAGCCAGCCTCAGCTACTTAGTGAGGCCCTCCACAACTTCGTGAGACCCGATTTCAAAATAAAGTATAAAAAATAGGACTGGAGGTAGAATGTCCCTGGGTTCAATCCCCGGTACCACAAAAAAAAAAATTGGGGGAAATATCTACTTATTCTTGAAGGTTGAAGTTAATCATAATATCACCAGTGTGTTGTGGGCAGGTCTGTCTACATAAGCTTCACCAAAATGGTGTTTTAGTTTTTTGCTCCTTCACAGTTATATTTCCTTCCAGTGTTATGCCCATTGTTTCTTCACTTCCTGATGCTTTTTTCCTTCTTCTGGAATTCCCATTATACTTTTATTAGATATCCTACATTGGCGCCCATGGATCTCATATTTCCTGACATTATTTTTATTTTTTTGTCTCTAAAGCCATGGCTACTTTGTCAAACTGATTCTCTAATTCGTTGATTTGATTTTCTTTAGAACTGATATCACTATTCACATATTTCTTTGCAATTTTAAATTCAGAAACTGTAGTTTTATTGTCCCCAAATAACCACTTCTGGCCTCAAATTGTTTCATGATTATAGGTGTATACTAGAATCGTAAGTATAAAAATATTTAAAATTAGGCACAACTTTGAATTAGGCATTTTCTAAGGATTTTTCTTGTTTTTTCTTTCACATAAGTTATTTACAAAGATATGTTTTAATACTTGTTTATTATGAACTGTTAAACTGTTACATGTTTGGTAGTTTTCTATTTCCTTCTTCCCACTGAGCAAGATATTAATGTGTCCATTTATGATAGGTTCTGTTTGAAATCATGGGTGCTCATATTCAAGCAAGTCCAACAAGGATAAATGAAAAAGAGAAAACTTTAAATTTAGTAGAGTTTCTCTTTGCCCTGTGCCATGGTTTAAATCTTCAGTGCCCCCCAAAAGCTCATGTGTAAAAGGCTCTGTTCTCCAGCTTGGTGCTATTAGGAAGTGGTAGAATCTTTAAGAGGTAGGACCTAGTGGGAAAAGGGCTTCACATCATTAGAGGCAATTCCTCACAGGGGACTGCGCGACCCCAGCCTTTTCCTCTTTATCTTTCAACTCCTGACAGTAAAGTAATAGCTTTCCTCCAACACATGTTTCCCACCATGATGTGCTATCTCGCTACAGACCCAAAAGCACGTGTGCCAATCAGTCATGAACTGGAACCTCCAAAACTGTGATCCAAAATAAGCCTTTATATCTTTATGAGCTGATTATCTCAAGTATTTGTTACAGGGATGAAAGCTGACCAGCACACTCTAAATGTAGCATTTAGAAATAATAAGGACCCTGCAGCCATTAGTCAACAGATGCATGGTCAGAGAACCTAGGATTGTCTTTAGCATATAAATTGTGGTGGCTTAAAGTTAACACACATAAAGTGTTATGCTTTAGCTGGCATAAGTGTCCATATTATAATAAACCAGGACAGCACCATCACTAGAATGACCTAAAGGACAGACCTGAGCTAGAACCATAACTGCATCCACCATGTCTAGAGCTCTTTCCAAGGGAAATGGTAGGATTTTCTTCCCTTCCCTCCACTCTTTTGCCCCACAACCATCCCTATCTCCTTTCCTAACTGCTTCAAGCTTCAGTGGCTGCTAGTAGAGGTCTCTCAGGAGCCTCTCTCACTTCCCTACTCAGGAAAGCTTTTCCTTCTCATAGGATAGAAGTCCAGCTTTCCAGCCTTTATCTTGTGGTACATTCCATGGAACTTCTGACTTGTAAATGATGAATATGTAGTTTAATGCTCTCTTGTTATTTTAATAGAAATGTAGGACTCTGAGTGGCACACTCCTGCAATCCTAGCTACCTGGGAGGCTGAGGCAGGAGGATCACTAGTTTAAGGTCAGCCTGGGCAATTTAGAGAGTACCTGTCTCAAAGTAAAATTTTAAAAAATAAAAGGACTGGAGATAATATAGCTCAGTGGTAGAGCACCCTTTGGGATACCGCTGGGGATGTAGCTCATACCTAGAATACACCTAGGTTCAGTCCCCAATTGGAAGGAAGGAAGGAAGGAAGGAAGGAAAGAAGGAAGGAAAGAAGGAAGGAAACAAAAAAGAAAGAAATTTAGAAACAAGTAAAGTTAAATGCCTATGAACAAATTGCCATGTTTACCAGAACAAAGCTATCAATTTCTATAAGCAATTCAATATATCTTTACTCTCCAAACCAGAAGTTCATTTCTAAGACATTTTCCACAAATAAACAATTCAAACCATTCTTTCAGGGTTAAAACTTGTGTAAAGATTTATATTCCCATATCCTAGCAAAAAGTGTGTGATTCAGAAATGTTTTAACCTTACAGGCCACATTATTCACTGATAGAAAATACTGTGAAAACTAAATGTACAATATATTTCTAAGGACATTCTGATTGATGGTAGATCCAGTGCACCCATGAATTTTAAGTTTCATCAAGGGGAGTAAATACTTTGATAGTTTGGAATGGGAAATATATTTGATTCTATTAGGTTCAAATTTGGGGATAGATTATCTGTAGGTCCACCGCTGAATGCAGTTTTTCAGGACCGTACTGGTAGCCTTGAAGCACAAAGAAATAAAAATTAAAATGCCTTTTGAAAGTATGTTAATGTGACTTAAAACTAAAAGCGGCACAATGCTCACCAGAGGAGCGCAATTTATATGTCAGTAAACAATAGAGAATTGATTTCAAAACACCAAGACATTTCACTGGGGCTCCTTGAAAAATACTTGGTGAAATCTGTGATGACCCTTGGTGTTCTTAGACATCTTTACTGGAGGCAGCAGACTAGTACAACAGGGCTTGGTTGGTAGTTTGCCAAGATAAGTGTGCTTGTCTAATCATGGAATTATCAGTGTGTCCTAACAACTTAAATTCTGAAGGTCCTCTCTCCTTACTGCTAAAGAGTGACTATTAACCGTCACTCAAGGCTGCCACAAATCAGCATACCATTATTTAGAAAGCAGGGTAAAACAAATTCCTTTAAATGAAATTAAGGGAAAAGAGGGGGGGAAACCCTTTGAGGATTTAGGTTAGGGAGACATCATGACCACAGCCTGTGAGTTAAATAGAAGAATCTTTCCTTATCTCACAAGTGAATGTACCTTTGTAACAAACAGAGACATGTTCCTCACTAGAACTGTAAGAAAGATTACATCATGATAATTAGTTTCATAACTGTTGGAAGATTTGGCCAGCATCCAAGCTGCAAAAGATAGAAAAGGACTGTGACAGTATAAATAGGAAAGGAAGGAAGACGAAACTTCACTAAACAAAAAGTCAAAACGGGAAAGTCACCTCATGCTGTCAATATTAAAAATTGGCCCATCAAAGAACCTGCCAATGGGCAAATACAGCACTCCATCAAACCTGCCAAGTCAAATAAGAGGCACAGTGATGGTCAGGTGCTGGCTACAAATCCATCTCCATCACCCATCGGGATGTCTATGAACAGTGACTTGAAAGAATTTCTAATTCTCATATGCCAATAAAAGATTACTAAGTGACTGGATACGGCATCAAGAAGAGGATGTCAGAGCAGGGCTGATGTAAATTGAGGTGCTTTCTCAACCTTCCACCTGGGATTTGAGTTAAAGACCAGGCAGGAAGTATTCTTTTCTCCTATCCTTCAATGGGAATCTCAACACAACTTGTATACTCCTCTGAGACCAGTGATCCAAGCATATTGGATTCCCACCTTTATTAGACACACCCCAATCTCTGAATGCATTTGGGTCTCAAAGTGTCCTGGGATCCTTACACCTAACACTGTAATTGGTGGAAAGGAAGAGAGGAAAG
>PVJS01003303.1:37019-76790 GCA_004027185.1 Glis glis
TGTATTTTGAAACCGGGTCTCACGAAGTTGCGGAGGGCCTCACTAAGGAGATAGAGATAGATAGATAGAGAGAGAGAGAGAGAGAGAGAGAGAGAGAGAGGGAGAGAGAGAGCGAGAGAGCTGAGGCTGGCCGCGAACCCGGATCCTCCCGTCTCCGCCTCCCAAAGTACTGGGATTACAAGCGTGCGCCACCACGCCTGGCTGGTGGTGCATGTTTGTAATCCTAGTACTTGGTGGGGAGACTGAGATAGGAGGATCGCAGGTTCGAGGCCAGCCTCAGCAACTTAGTGCAAACATATCATATATTAAATTGATCAAAGGATGCTTTGCATTTAATGTGGGTCTTGATAGCTCAGATTGGGGTCATGTGGGGCACCACTTTTGAAAGCGATTGGGTGGTAAGTTGGGTTTTGAAAGTACAATTCTGTGTATGTATGCCCATTTCACTTTAACTCTGAATAAGACTGTTGCATTGGATCTAAATAGGATATAGCAATAAACAATTCTTACCCATTTTCCCAAGTCCTTGTATTAAAAGATATATAAAGACCTTGAGGAGCTTAGAGTCTAATTGGTAAAAAAAAAAAAAATCATTAGACAAACAACAAAAGGCTATATATAATTCAGTTCCTAACCTTGAGAAAGACTACACGTCCTTTAAAAGTTTAGGGGAGAAGATCACACTCTGGGCTTAAAGGACTAGGAAAACCCGAATCAAGGTGGTGAGATTGAATGAAGCCTTGATCAATATGATTTGATTAAGTAGAAGAAGGAGGAGACTTCAGGCAAGTCAGACACCATGAACATAGGCAGGAAAAAAGAACCAGGGAGTGGAACACTTTTCTTTCAGCTACAGTGGATAGGCACTTCCTTGCCTCTTGACTTTTCAGTGTTGTTTCAACAGCTATCTCTGAACTAGTTGAATGATGAATGGCCCCAGGAACAAAGGTGGAGCATACAAATGAGGGATAGTAGATTAAAAAAAAAATCATCAGGAATTGAAACCATAAAAGAAAAATTAAATTGATAGGCCTACTATATAATGGATTCAAATTTACAATCACAAACTGATACATGCAAAAATGTAACTTATTTTTCCATAGTCAAATATAATTTCTATCATTAAGCTCCCATTTCTGCTCAGTAGCAGAAAACTGATATCAAGTTGCATTCAGGTAAATTTCTTCCCATTTAGGCACTTCTCAGTCAATTCAGGTTGATAATGGAGCCACATTCAGAGTTTTTAACATCACTCTCAGATTTTATTCTCTCTACCCCTTTTCCACATACTGATTCACATCTCTAGGAAACTTAACTGCCATTACAGAAACAATAATAGAGAAACAGAACCTCCAAGCCATAGCCTCTTTCTGGTTACATTCTAGGCTGGCAGTCTGTGAGATGTTTATTCTTAACATGGTCTCTATCCCCTTCATGCTGACATCAATTGAGATGAACAGTCCTCTGGTCGAGGATTTTGATTAATGGCCTCTATTATTGCTTCTCTATTGAGGTATCCAAAGTCCTGCCTTTGTCTTTAGTCCATAGTACAGTCAAGTTACTTGGGGTCTTCCTTGTGGTTCATATCCTCAGACTTTTTGAAGTTCTTACAGACCTCCCTCAGCCCTTCTGAACCTTTTTTTATGAGCACACAGAGGTTAATGTATACTACTAGTCCATCCTAATGCCCTAGAAGGCTTTGAGTTACCTGTCAACATTCAGTTTGCCCATAAAAGCCTCTGAGTGTCTCTTGAATTCCTGTACCATTGTATCCAAGAGACATAACACCTATCACCTATCTATCAGCAGGACTCTGGGCTGGACAGTAAAACTCAGCCACACTTGGGTCCTGATCAGATTTCTCCACTCCATTCCCACCCCTAGTATCCCAAGGGGGTTATGCAGACACAAACAACAAATAAATACCTACTTCCCTTTTGTCATCTACTCCCTGATATGAAGACTTTTAAATGGCTTCATTCTGAGAGCTGGAGGGGAAAAGGAATTTGGATCTACCACAACTAATCTCATTTTGCTCTTTCTACCTAGGAGTGCCTTTTGAATTTAAACACCAAGACTATGGAATATTTCTTATTCCCTCTCTGGACAAAGTTCAAAGCTGGAAAGGTTCTCAGTAACTAAACTAAGAGGGTGGGGAGCCAAATTACAAATTACCGATGAAATTTTACAATCACAATTTACTAATCAGTCCACCACAGCTAGGCCTTTGGATGTCAAGAAGCAACATAAGTAAAACTGAAATGGAACGTTACCTTAAGACTCAAGCAAGCCTTCACTATAATCTATATTCCTCTGGGACAGAAATTCCATTCACTTATGTACTTGTTCATTTAAAAATATGCATTGAACACCTACATGATTTACAGCAGGCAAGGTTACTTCTAGTGCCGAATGTATATTATAATGGAGAGATATATACAACAGACAAGCAGACAATTCCTGACACTTGACCATACCATAAAGAAATTAGGAAACTGGGATAAAACCCTTTGGAAGTGAGAAGTGAGGGTTATTTTAAATTGATGGTTGAGCTGATAAGAATTTTCTTTCTTTTATAATTGTTACTGAGTCTGGAACTTTCCAAAAAAAAAAAGTGTCTGTGAAGGTTGTTTACTGCCTTACTGAGCTAGAAATACAACAACTAATGGCAGCAGACACTGCAGGCCTTCCTTGCCTGAAATGGAGCTCTAAAATGCTTAAAAACAAGAGAGCTCCAGACTCCTGTTGTTGTGCCGCTTTTGTGAGAGTTTAATTGCTTTTGAATGCATATGAATGTCAATTAGAGCCAGGCTAAATATGTCTTCTTGGAGACAGAGCATTTGGTCTTTCTTTCAAGTTCTTTTGTTTGCTTGAATTGGCTTTGTAGTTTAACAGATGTTTTTGGAGGAAATGGAGACATAAGCTTTTATAATGCTGAAAATTAAATGAGAAACAATACTTTTCCCTTCACCTTCCCCCACAACACGCAACACTCCAAAACTGGCAACCCACCTTGCGCCGCAGAAAATCCTTGCTTCTAGGGGGCACATGTTGCTAAAATGAAAGATATATTTTTGTGCACCTGGAATTCATTAAATATTGTTCATCCTTTGGGGAGGTATGTAATTGAAGGCATAAGTGATTATCCCTTTAGCCTTGGGAAAGGATAGTGTTTTCTCGACTCATAAAATATCCTCCCTTTAATTAAAAATAAAGTAAAATTGTCTTAAGAGAATGCATGCCATGGTCTTCTGAGCCAAGCTTACCCCTACAACCTTCCACATCACCACATGAGAAAATTCCTTATCAAGCCCAAGGAACCAACGCACATGCTCCCAGTATTTTTGCTATCTTTCCTGACCTGATGATGTTCTCTCATCTGGGACTGCTCTCCCTCAACAATTAACATTATTTGTGTGGGATTCTTGTTTCTGCAGCATTATTGTAAGGTCCTTCCTGGGAGATAATAGAATACATAGGCATCAGCTTTAGAATCAAACAAATCTGCTTATTCTAGCTTCAGAACTTAGTACTACACATCTGATCTTTGTGTGTGGGGTGTGTGTGGTGGGGGGTGGGGGTGTTATTGGGGATTGAACCCAGAGACATTCTACCTCTGAGATACATATCTGGCCCCTTTTTTTTTTTTGTGGTACTGGGGATTGAACGCAGGGGCGTTCTACCTCCGCGCTACGCCCCCAGCCCTATTTTTTATACTTTATTTTGAAACTGGGTCTCACGAAGTTGCGGAGGGCCTCACTAAGGAGAGAGAACTAAGGAGAGAGAGAGAAAGAGAAAGAGAGAGAGCTGAGGCTGGCCGCGAACCTGGATCCTCCGGTCTCTGACTCCCAAAGTACTGGGAATACAAGCGTGCGCCACCACACCCAGCTAGCCCTTTTTAATTTTTATTTTTGTTTTTGTTTTTGAAACAGGATCTGGCTACGTTGCTGAGAATCTCGACAAATTCCTGAGGCTGGCCTCAAATCTGCAATTCTCCTACCTCAGCCTCCCAAGTACTGGGATTGCACGTGTGCGCTGCCATGCCTGGCTCATGTCTGATATTAAACCAGTTAACCACCCTCAACTTTAGTTCTCTATTCTGTAAATGGGGATTATTTACATAAAAGTTGTATGTTACATCATATAATATATCTAAAGTGGCTGGTGCATGACCATCACTGGAAAAAAATCAGTTATTCTTTTTTTTTTTTTTTGCAGTACTGGGAATTGAACACAGGGGCGTTCTACCTCCGCGCTACGCCCCCGGCCCTATTTTTTTTATACTTTATTTTGAAACCGGGTCTCACGAAGTTGCGGAGGCCTCACTAAATAGAGGGAGAGAGAGAGAGAGAGAGAGAGAGCTGAGGCTGGCCGCGAACCCGGATCCTCCGGTCTCCTCCCAAAGTACTGGGATTACAAGCGTGCACCACCATGCCCATCCTATTCTTCTTAATAATGGATGGATTTCTGGTATCTGGTCCAACATATAAAGAGCTTGGAAGTTATTGCTCCCCTCTTTGCAATAAAAATGCTGAACGAATTAAAAACCAAAAATCTTTTCTTAGATCCATCCGAGAACCAAGTTTATGGAGCAAACTGCTACCCAAAAACAGAAGAAATAGACAGGCAGATATACTGAAACAGCTTCCTGGGAACAGAGGCTGCAAATGAAACCAGTGTTGGTGGTCAGAGGCTTAGCATGGACTAGCATGAGATCAGAAACTCTGCAAGCGCACATGTTAGGGAAAATCATGATCATAGTGTGTTTTTATCTCCAAGAACCCTACCAAGTTTTCACTGTGAAGAATGGATTAAAAACTTCCTTGTACATCCAGCATGGGGAAGGAAAATATAACCATTCTGAAATACACTGAGCACTCCATTCATCCTCTCTCTCTCTCTCGTATACTGGGGATTGAACCCAGGGCCATTCTACCTCTGAGCTATATCCCCAGTCTTATTATTATAATAATAATTACATAATTAATAATAACATTATTATCATTATTATTATTAGTTCTGAAACAGGGTCTTGCTAGGTTACTAAGAGTCTCACTATGTTGCTGAGGCTGTCCTTGAACCTGCAATCCTCCTGTTCAGCTTCCCAAGTACTGGGATTACAGGTCTGCGCCACCACGCCTGGCTCTTCATTCTCTTTAACAAGTCCTGTCTTCAAGGGAAACTTTTACCCAATTCTAAATGACTGGGGTTTTACCAGAACCTAACTGACTTGGAGAAAAGAAACAGGCAAGTCCAGTCCCCTCTCAGCTTTGGTGTGGGGAAAGGAAACCCAATTCAGGCTCACTAAAAGGCTGAGACTTACTTCTAGGTCTACAGAACACTTCCCCTCCTGTATCATAACAGGGAATTACAGTTCAAAGAATTATAAGCCTCAGACCCTATTTAAGGAATAGCATCTAAAGAACACCCAGACACATCCAGGGAGGCAAAGCAAAGATGTTAGAGGACATTTTCACTTTCAATACCACAGCTACAGCCACACAGTAAACATGGCCTAACCTCTAGCCAGACAAACATAACACCTCACAGGAAAGGCCTATCTATGTGCCTTACTTTGTTTTATCCAATATATCATGTTTAGCTTTCAAGGAAAAAATTTCAAGGCATGCTAAAAGGCAAAACTCACAGTCTGAGCAGACAGAATGAGTTTCAAAAACTGACTCAGATATGTCAGAGATGTTGGAATTAGCAGACTGGGAATTTAAGACAACTATGATTAATATGCTATGGGCTCTAATAGGAAAAGTGGATCATATGGAACAACAGACACATAATGTAAGCAGAGAGATGGAACTCTCAGAAAGAATCAAAAGGGAAAGTTAGAAATCAAAAGCACTGTAACAGAAATGCTGAATGTCTTCGATGGGCTTGTCAGGAGACTGGATGAAGCCTAAGGAAAAACGCAGAGAGCTTGAAGAAACGTCAACAGAAACCTCTCAAACTGAAACACAAAAAAGAATAGAAAAGACAGAATAAAGCAGAGAAGATCTGTAGAACAATTACAAAGTATGTAACACGCATGTAATATGAATACCAGAAGGAAAATAAAAAAATAGGAACAGAAAATAATACCTAAAGTAGTCATAACTGAGAATTTTCCCCAGATTAATAATAAATGATAGATACCTAATCATAGAAACCAAGCAACACACTTGGGAAATTTAGAGAACACCAAGCAGTATAAATACTAAAAAACCTACACCTAGACATATTATGTTTCAACTTTAGAAAAATCAAAGATAAACTCTTGAAAGAAGCTAGAGCAAGAAAAAAAAGCACGTTACCTTAAAGGAACAAGGATTGGGATTGCATAGGACTTCCCTTCAGAAGCCTTTCAAGAAACATGTGGAATAAAATATTTAAAGTGTTGGCCGGGCGTGGTGGCGCACGCTTGTAATCCTAGTACTTTGGGAGGCGGCGATCGGAGGATCAGGGTTCGCAGCCAGCCTCAGCTCTCTCTCTCTTCTCTCTCTCTCTCTCTCTCTCTCTCTCTCTCCCTGTCTCTCTCTCTCTCTCTCTCTCTCTCTCTCTCTCTCTACCTAGTGAGGCTCTCCGCAACTTCGTGAGACCCGGTTTCAAAATAAAGTATAAAAAAAAATAGGGCCGGGGGTGTAGCATGGAGGTAGAACGCCCCTGGGTTCAATCCCTGGTACCGCAAAAAAAGAAACAAACAAAATAAATAAATAAATAAAATATTTAAAGTGTTGAATGGAAAAAAAATGCCAACTTAGAATTCTGCATCCAACAAAATTACCCTCCCAAAGTAAAAGAGACATAAATATTTTCTCAAATGAAAATTGAGAAAATTTTTCACCAGGATACCTGCCTTGCAAGAAATTTTAAAAATAATTTCTTCAGAAGAGAAAGAAAATTATATAGGTCATAAACTTAGATCTACATTAGAAAAAAAGGAAGAGTATTAGAGAAGGAATAAATGAAGGTTAAAAAATTTATTTTCTTACCCTTAATTGGTCTAACAGATAAGTTTGTTCAAAATAGAAATATTAAATATGTATTTGATAATTTTAGCTTATGGATTCATGAAATGAATATAACAATATTATAAAGGGTAAGAGGGAGAAACCGGAAATACAGTTATAAGGTATTTTTCTCTACCTGCGAAGTAGTTATAATACAGAGTTATTTGAAAATAGACTTGGAAAACAGAGGCCTGTTCCTTTGTTTCTCCACTGTGTACAGGCAATTCAGTTAGGACCCTTGTAACTGAAGCTAAAATGGAATGCACTTGGTTCTTGTAACTTGGAATTCTGGGAACTAGGCTGGCTGGCTTCAAGTATAGTTTGATGCTGGTTCAAATGATGCCTTTAGAACTAATTTCCTCTGTGTCTCTTTTTGTGAGATCATTGCAGCAGCCCAGACTGTAACCTCCCCACCTCAAGTCTAGGAGAAAGAAGATCTGCCTCACCACAAAGATTGAGGGGGACTGAGCTGTCTTAAGTCCCACTTACATAGCAGAACACATTCCGTATGCCAGGGGAACTGGCTGTTGCTACTTCACATGCTTCAGAGTTAGATCTAGAAGTTCTGTGGATTCTACCAGAAGCAGCTGCACTGAGCTTAGAGGAAAGGATGGTTCTGGAGGGCAGGTTCTCAAACAATAGGACACACAGTTAGTGAATCATGAAAGCCATTTAGTGAGGTGCAGCCAAGTATTCTTTTCATTTTTGTTTCTATTTTTGTTTTTACTTTTAGTAGATGGAAGAGAGAGATGTGAAGGATATTTTTTTCTTTTACTTTTAGTAGATGGAAGAGAAAAATGTGAAAAGAAAACAAATCACAGGATATCATAGGTGATAAAGATATGTATTACTTTATTAAAAAAATTCCTTTTATATCCCACAGTGTTTACTAAGTTGCAGTACTAAATACACTCTTACAGAAAGTTGTGTTAAAATTTTCTGAAAACTAGTGTCCTGGTAGAAAGTTAAAATAGGGTTATCAAAGGAGATACAGAGATGCTAGGCTACCAAAAAATGCATAAGAATTCACCAAAAATGTTAATACCAAAATTCATAAAAATTCACCATACCAGGTAACATTATTTAGTGAGTACCCAGCTGATTGATGTTCACTGAATAATCTGCAGAACTGATATTTTGATTGGTATGACTCTTGTCATTAGACATAGTTTAACCACATCTTCTAGAAGGAGACAGTTTGCAGGTTCAGGTTCTTGTGTGCCCCAGGCTGAAGCTAGCATGGCTAGAAATGAAGAGATAGACAGGAGTGGGCTGGAACTGAGTGATGCAGGACAGCTTGTCCTTGGCACTACCTCGCTCCCTAAATGCCCACTCTCCTCCCTCTGATATCCACTCTCCCTGTTAACCCAAGCCAGGCGCGGCCCTCCACGCTTCACCCACTCCATCTATTTCCATAACAGATGTCTGTTGAATAAAAATGGATTCAGAAGCCTGGGATTTCACTGTGTTAGAAGGGATGAGAAAGACAGAGTGAATGAAGGAAGGAAGAGACAGAAAACTTTGTAAATTGTTCCAGACTGTGCAGACCTAGAAGAGGAAAATGAATCTTAAGAGATTGTTTGGACAACCTTAAGCCCAAAGCTGGAAATTTTCACACTACATGAAGATCCATGCACATAGCCCCAAAGAAAAATAATAAAACCTAATATTGGCCACAGTAACCTTATAAAATGTAGTAATAATCTAACTATCAAGAAAAACAAACCCAATGAAAACATACCTTTTAATTCTAGGGTCACTACTAAGTATTGATATCTTTTACTTTTTCTTTATTTCAGAACTAATAATAACTCTGTTTAATACTTTTATTTATTTTTATGAAGGGTGACAGGAATAACCACACAAATCCTAAATATATTATAGAAAATGAATAGCATCATAGAGCTAGGCTAAAAGATCACTCCCTGGTCACCCCTTCCTCTATGGTGTTTGAGAGTCCAGCATCATATATAATTTTGTGGATGAACTCATGCAAAATTTCAACCTACCTCCCTTCTTGAATCACCTTCATCAACTCCATAATCTCTTATATTTATACAGTATTTAGTGGATATTATTTCATTTGATCATATAAAATCATTGAATTTCAGAGCTGGAAGGGATCTTAGAGAATACCTGGTCAAGCCCCATACATACATATATATATATACATATATGTATATACATATACACATACACACACACACATATGTGTGTGTGTGTGTGTGTGTGTGTGTGTGTGTGTGTGTGTGTACATTGAACCCAAGGGCATTCTACCTCTAACGTACACCCCCAGGCCTTTTTATTTTTTATTTTGAATCAGGGTCTTGCTAAGTTGCTTTGTGTCTTGCTAAGTTGCTGAAGCTGGCCTCGAACCTGTGATCTGTGTCTTGGTCTCCCAAGTCAGGAGACCAAGGATTATAGGTGTGCACTGCTATACCCGGCTGAGCCCTTTTGCTTCATTAACTGAGGCCCTGAGCAATTAGGCAAGTTGGTCAATATCACAAAATAATCAACATTAGAGCCTATACTGGAATTAGGTGTGATACAATTCCTAACTTGGAAAAGGCAATGTAGGTGGCAATGTTCATGGAGTGATTTGATGTCTCCAAACAGAAGACACTGAAATATGACTTCAGATTGGCCCAGTGGCCAGCCATGGTCCAGCAGCAGCAGCCAACTCAGCAAAAAGGGAACAAAAGGACAGCAACCAATTAGAAGCAAATGATTCTGAACAAGTGTTTCGATCAGTGTACTGGATCTCAGCACTGATGAGACAATTATGAGTGTTGCTTTTGTAGGACTTAAATGCCTATTAGTGATTCAGGAGTTTGTCCTCCAGCAAAGAAAGAAAGAAACCTGTGCACTCTCCAGGCACAAAAAAAAATGGCTTTCTTCATACCCTAAATGCATTAAGTTTGAGGCTCAGTAGATTAAAGGATAATTCTCAAGAGCATTACATTTTAAAACAAAGCCATGAAAATTACACACTCCATTCAATTTAGAGAAAACCACATTCATATAGTATCATTAGTGTTTATCTTTCATCAAGAAATACATATCAGAAATTCACCTTGTCTGATTTGTGATTTTAAGATTTGTGATCATAAAGTCCTAAGTACCTAATCTGAAATCTTAAATATGCACTTTGAGTAATCAATAACGAGGCATAACAAAGTGTTAAAACTGGTCTTGGACCTTTAAGGGGGGGTGAGAGATATTCACAGGGTGGAGCTAGAGAAAAAAACAAAGATACACCAACACCACCCATGCCCCAAGAAAATCCCCACAAATTTCATAAAAGCAACCCACACATTCTATAAAAGGGATCTCTGGTAATAAAAATGGCAAAGGCTAACCAGAAAGCTTAATATATAGCAGTCAGATTAATTTGTTAAGAAGCACTCACTGTCTTCAGAAAAGAAAGCGGGCATCAAAAATTCAAAGAATTGCCATTGAAAGTATTCTCTTTTTCTTCCAATTTTTTTCTTCTTTTCAAGTTGGAAACCCAATAGTATTAAATATTTAGGGATGACATTTCTTCTAGACATCCAAGAAACCACATTTCATGAACACAATGAAAAAGAATAATTCTTAGAAATATAAATAGATGGTCATTTTTTGTGTCTCTGTTGGTGGTGGTAAAATTATTCAAGACACAATGGCTTCTTGCTGAATGTCTCTCTTCCTATCTGGGAAGTCTTTCAAGCGCTAAATGCACATCTGAACTCTCGCACAGAGCAGGAAAAGCTTCCTATGGAAAACTCAGTCATCATTATCCAGCATCTTGATTCACTGAGGCCCCATGGGAGAGACCTCAGGGTGCTCACTATGATAGGATCCTTTCTTCATCTTCTGTTTATAATTTGAAACTTTGGGTATAATCCAAACCTGGAGAGGCATTTGCTTTTTATTTTTCTTTAAGGAATAAATTCAGTACATTCCAGTGGCCCCATTAGGAAGCATTTGCCTTTTGTACCTGAAGGTATGTTTGCCATTTAGAAGAATAGGATATGTGTGGACCTCCATAAGCAACCCCTTCTCCTTGACAGTTCACTAAATGTCTATGTGGCAGCTCCAGTCTAGACATTTTGCAGGAAATGCATAAGTACATGGTGTCCCCTTGGCCCTCCTGTTGCAGAAAGTACAGCTCAAAATGCACAAGGCAAGAATACTCTTGATATGAAGTAGCTCATTCTAGTACATACTGAGCCCTATGAGCAGTTAATGCTGTCAACAGTCAAAACAAGGAGATCCAACTGTATAGAGGGAGTAGGAGGAGGCAGGAGAGGGGACTGAAGTTGCACCTTTGAAGTGTTCTCTCTGGATTCTGTTTGGGTCTTACTGAATGTGTCTGCATATAGTCTGCTTCCCCTGACATAGGCAACTTCAATATATGTGCCACAGTAGAGCTAGGAAGAAAGTGTCAGTAGAGCACAGAGGAAGTCATTTAGTCTGGTGTGCTGAGAACAGTAGAGTTGGACAGGTAGGAGCTCTCTAGAGAGTAGGAAGGACAGGGATGCCAGTGGGAAGGGACACCATAAGGAAAGAACTATGCTTACTAAATGAGTGAGTAAACCAATAAACAGAAGGATGGATGAATGAATAAATGAGCAAGATTTGTAAGGGGAAAATAATGTTTAAGAGAAGCATAACTTGAGAACAGATAGTACAAAGACAAATTTCACCACAGGGAAATCTTTGGAAGAGGTTTTTTTTTGGGGGGGGGATGCAGACAAGTTGGGGAAAATTGTGTGAAATTCTTTCTCTCAGATTCGAAACCTATTTGCTTGTTCTTTTCTATTCTGAACCTGTATGGCCACTGTGAGATCAGATCTGGGGAGACTAGAATTGACCAAGCCTTCTCTTTGTGAAAGCCAGTGTTTCCCATAGAACTCTGGTTTCCCATAGAACTCTGGTTTCTTATCAAGAGCAGGTCCATTAGCCTACCAGGTGTTTATAACTATAGCTTGGTAATGAAAAAAAAAGTTTCGTAGTCCTAGGCCAGAGAAATGCAGCTGCACAGGAATGCACACAAGTACATGCACTCCGACGGGTGCATTTTACTTCAGAGCAGAGGAGAGAAAGGCCAGAAGATCCAGAAAATTTGACTTCCTTCCTAACACTTTATGGGAGGCCAGGAGTGCGGAGATTTTCAGATCTGTATTGCAGCCATCAGGGACTTCCATGTAATCGCTAAATCCCATCTAGCTAGGATGTCATCATTATGAATTAGACCTCCAGGGATCATATGGATAGCAATTTGCCATGGAAACAACAATGCATTTGATTGATCAGCATCACACAGTGGCCAGAGCAAAGTATTTGGAGTGTGACTACCGGGATTTGGATCCTCACTTAGCCTCTTATCGGCGATGATTTTAGGGCATGTTGCCTGAACAATTTGAGCTACTCTATTTATCTGATGAAGGTCAGCAAGAAATAAATTCAAAAGACTCTATAAGCTCTTGTCCACTGGATATCTTCTAAATACTTTCTTTGTCCTTCTTAAGTCCCCCTGTGCTGTTGCCTCCTGTTTTCTAATGCTACTCTTTGTGTCTATCCCTTGTTCTATTATATCTGTCCAATGGATATGTTTGTATGATCTGGGGCTGTGACCTTCTTCTTATTTCCTCAGTCTCCCTGGGAAATCTGACTGTATTGATGGCTTTAACTACTACTTATGGGAAAATGATTCCTGAACCTTTATTTCCAAGCTCTGCTGCTGTTAACTCCTGACTCATATTTCTGACTGCCTACAGAACATCAGCATGACCATCACTGACATAGAGCTGAGTTCACACTTAAGTCTTCTTCTTCCAGGCAACTCTGGACCAAGTGAGCCATTAGAATCAAAAGCTAACTGAGTGATGTTGAGAGTCACATACCATATTTGGTAAATATAGGCAGGAAATGAACCAAGGAACTCAAAAACTCAAGAAAGAAAATAAGAAAATGTGAGCAACACTGAGGATAATAATTGTAATCAGCAGAACCACTTCAAATATGTTTACATCTATCAAAATCCATCATGATATATATATTTTTAAACTCTCAGGTCATCTTTGAAGAATGCTCAGGAACCTAATAATTATATTGAATACTGGTAAATAGAGGGGGAAAAATCAGGTATCTCTCTTGTCTTTCCCAAAAGGAATGTACCTCATGCCAAATAAGGAGTTGATGAAGTAAAGTTTTTTCTTACAGGAAACATTTTAGCTACCGAATAAAGAAAGAATGGAAAATAGGATTCCATCATATCACACATTATATACCATAATAAAATAATGGACCTAGATGTTGATAATCAGTTGCTAATGTCACAGTCAAGAAAAGCAAGCAGATATGATGTACCTACCAGTGGAAATAAACGATTCGATCTCTGCAATGTTCATGCTTAAAGCTCAGAATTGAAGCTGATCAACTCTCTAATTCTGACTTCAATTTTACAGGAAATAAAAGGAACAGAGGAAATGCAATGAACAATATCTGTGGTGAGTTGCAGGAAAAATAATTTTGTTTCTTTGACAAATAGATTTTTAGAAGAGAAAAAGATATGGAGAGGGAACTTAAAATATACCTAAGGGATATAGCTACCAAATTCAGGGTATATTCCTTATTCAAAACCTGATTGTATGGTAGATAGATAGATAGACAGACAGACAGACAGACATTTGATAAAAATTTAACACTGACTGGCTAGAAATTTGGTAATAGTAAGAAATTGTTGTTTATGTGTATTGATAATATTAAAAAGATTTATTATTTTTAGGCAGCCAGACTGAAATATTTATGAGTGAATTGATATGATATCTGATACTTCTTTCAAAAAATCAGGGATGAGGGAAAATGAGTAAGTTATACATGAAACAAAATTAGCTATGAATGGTTAAATTGTTAACACTAGAAATGGATATATGGAATTTTATTAAATTATAAGCCCTGCCTTGTACATGTTTGCAATTTTCCCTAAGAAACTTAAAACATATCTGAGACAAGTTTGATTAAAACTAGGTTCTGATAGATCCAGAAGCTTGTTGTCAAGTGACCACTGGAGTAGAGAATTGTTCTAGGGAGTAATTATCCTGATACCAGAGAGGGCTGCAGATAAATTGGTTCTATTACCAAATCATTCTAGACTCTGAACTAATGTTTTCCTTACTACTAAGGAGGCATGTATTAAAGCACTGGCCCTTCTAATATTGGCGACTCTTTCTTACTGCTTTTGGCATCAGGAATCCACTTGGGATAGAATGACTCAATAGCTATTGAGTTCTCCCCTAAGAAAGAGTAAGCCATGGCAAAGTGGCAGACATATCCTTTCCCTTTACTCATAGACCAAGCAGGATTTAAAGATCAATACTATTCTTTGCTGTCACTATGTTTCTTTGATGTGTTTCTTTGATGCTCATTCAGTTTCCATAAAATGACGTCACTAGCTCTTAGCATAATGAACAGAAATAAAGTTTATTTCAGGCACTTTCTAAGGAGAGCTACTTGAGGGTGACAATTTTATTGAAAAAGACCATTGATTAAAAGTTTTGCTTTCTATGTCTTAATAATTGAGATAATATATATTACAAGCTCAGAAGATGGCCTAGCACATTATAAGCCCTGGAGAAATGTTTGTTGTTGTTGAATCAAACTCATTAAAGGGTGTAATATTTGTGACAGGTGCTAGGGGAATGTGTTTGCTTTATTGAACCTACCAATCAAAAATGACTACTATTTTGAAATGTTGGATCTTTCCAGTGATTCCTAAATAGTAAAGACATAAGTGTGGACTTTACATGGTCTTCAATACACTTCATTTTACTAACAATGAGTGAATAATGACCAGGACTTGGCATTCAATATTTCCAGGTGTAAATCTTAGTTCCCCATTTATAACCTATGTTTCCTAATGCTGATTACTTGACCTCTCTGATGTTCAGATTATCCATATGTCAAATAGGTATAATAGTTGCCATTGCTATAAAATAGGGGTAATATTATATCCTTTAAAATGTCATTGGAGGAATAAATTAAGATCATATTTGTAAAGTACTTCTCTTAAAATACAATGCTCATGTAGTGTTTTAGCATTTTTTTTATTTTTTAATTTTATTTTTTGTTATCGGGGATTGAACCCAGAGGCATTCTACCTGAGTTACACACCAGCCTTTTTATTTTTTATTTTTAAACAGGGGCTCACTAAGTTGCAGAGGCTGGCTTCGAACCTGCAAACCTCCTGTCCCAGCCTCCCAAGTACAAGGATTATAGGCATGCATCACCACACCTGGCTGTGTTTTAGCATTTTAAGGTGGTCTTCAGCCTTATTGTCTTCACAATTTAACTCTTTTTAAAAGTCTCATAGCTAAAGTAGGACATATATTTCTATTTATATTTTATAAGAATGGAGACCAATATTCAGTGAATTACTTACTATATTAGTTTTCTATTGTGGTGTAATCATATTTCTACAAACTTGGCAGCTTATAACATCCCACTTTTGTTTTCTCACAGCTTCTGAGTCAAGATTCTAGGCACAGGTTATCTGAGTCCTCTTCTTAGGGTCTCGCACAGCTGTACCCAAGAGGTCTTCTTGTGCTTAGTCTCATCTGAGGCTAGGGAAGCACCCACTCTCAAATTCATTAGGTGTTGGAAGAATTCAGTTGCTCATGTTTGTAGGACTGAGGGCTTCTGCTTCCTCTCAAATTCATTAGGTGTTGGAAGAATTCAGTTGCTCATGTTTGTAGGACTGAGGGCTTCTGCTTCCTCTCAAATTCATTAGGGGTTGGAAGAATTCAGTTGCTCATGTTTGTAGGACTGAGGGCTTCTGCTTCCTCATGGCTGTTAGTTTCTAGAGACCATTCTCAACATAGCCTCTCACTTACTCAAAGTCAGCAAAGGAGAAAGAAAAATCCCAGCAAGACAAACACTACAGTGTTATGGGATATGATCATGTGATTGTGTCTTGTCAACCTGATGAACTGAATTGATTAGAAGTAAATTGTAGCTGGGCATGGTGGCACACATTTGTAATCCCAGTACTTGGGAGGCTGAGACGGGAGGATCACAGGTTCAAGGCCAGCCTCAGCAACTTAGTGAGGCCATCCGCAACTTAGTGAGACCCTGTTTCAAAATAAAAAGAATAAAATAGGGCTGCGGGTGTAATTTGGAGGTAGAATGCCCCTGGGTTCTATCCCCAGTACCACAAAAAAAAAGAAGTAAACTGTAAGCCGGGTGTGGTGGTGCACGCCTGTAATCCCAGTACTTGGGAGGCTGAGACAAGAAGATTGCAGCTTTGACACTAGCCTCAGCAGTTTAGTGAGATTCTCAGAAACCTGATGAGATCCTGTTTCAAAATGAAAAATAAAAAAGGCTGGGGGTGTAGCTTGAAGGTAGAATGCTCTTGGGTTCAATCCCCAGTACCACTAAAAAAAAAAAAAGTAAATCATAGTCCTGTGTATATTCTAAGGGAGGAGACCATAAGTGTCTGTCTGTCATATATACTCAAAGACATATTTTTAGGAGCAAAACTAGAATAATATATAATGTAGTATTTCTAATCTATAGTTGGTACTTTTTTATTTGTGCATTTAGTCAGTTTTCAGGAAATAATGATTATCTGTTATGTGTAAGGTCCTGTACCATGGATAGTAGAAGCTACAATAATGAATACACATAAAAATTATCCTCAATAGAGAATATGGAGATGCCAAAATAATTATGCAACAATGATAAAAATATTAGGAGAGGAGGGGAAATGAATTATGACTGTTGTACTTAAAAAGGAAAACTACGGCCGGGCGTGGTGGCGCACGCTTGTAATCCCAGTACTTTGGGAGGCGGAGACCGGAGGATCCAGGTTCGCGGCCAGCCTCAGCTCTCTCTCTCTCTCCCTGTCTCTCTCTCTCTCTTTCTCTCTCTCCTTAGTGAGGCCCTCCGCAACTTCGTGAGACCCGGTTTCAAAATAAAGCATAATGAATAGGGCCGGGGGCGTAGCGCGGAGGTAAAACACCCCTGCGTTCAATCCCCGGTACTGCAAAAAAAAAAAAAAAAAAAAAAGGAAAACTACAAAGGTAGTAATGCTGAATGAAAAAATAGATATTGGGTTTGTAGAAAAGGAGTAGACTGGGAAAGACTATAACCTTCAATAAAATGTAAAACATTTGACTTTATTTTACAAGCAATGAATAATAGAAAACTTTTTCTTTGTTTTTCCAATATTTGTGTTTGAAGAAAAGTACTATGTTCAATGTGTGGTTTGGGTTATTCTGAAAATAATGTTGCTGAAAATATACTGGAAGCAAGTCGCAGCTAACTTGGCTACAATTGTCATTTCCTGTTTAAAGACATTTTCTAAATATGAAAATAGAAATTGGTAGATGTTACTTGTTTTAGTACTTTGCAATTTCCTAAAAAAAATCACATGATAAACACTGGCAAAGATATGACAGTTATTTCCCCTTATATATCTAAGAGCAAGAACGTCTTAAGCGGTTATAATGTTAAGTCTTATCAGTGGAGGTATAGAATTGAAAGGCTTTAAGCTGGGGAAAGAAAAATGATTTAAGGGTTTAGGTGAATTGCACAGGCCCGTAAAATGGTATTAAATCAGTTCTGAAAAGATCTGAAGAGGACACAACACCCTGTAAGTGTGTTATACTTGGGTATCATTAGCGAATGATTGGACAACCTAGAAGAGGGAAATGTGAGATGGAATATCAGAATTGCACAAGACACTTAAAGCCTTAAGAGGCATCTGAACCATGATAGTTGACAACTAAGCCATTGCTCCTTATCACACCAATACTGATCGCTGTAAAATGCTCGCTCTCAAAGCAGAACTCCCAAAGTCAAGGACTGGTAGAGTCACTCAGAGACAACATTTTGTTTCTATGTCTTGAATCAATTCAAGAATGCTGGGGCCATGTATAATTGTGGCCCTGGGGACAGTCAGACTGAAAGTCTTTGGAAAGCTAGTTCATCTGCAACTATCGTATCCAGCAAGATTAGTTAGGCAATTACTATTTTAATTTCCACATGGAATGTTCTCATGTGTTCTTTTAGCCCCTAGGGTTACCCATCTATGGTACTATTGTCATCCAAAGTGGTTGTTGCCAACCCCTAAAAAATATGTTTTTCTATCAGAAAACATGGAACTATTTCAGTCAAAGATAAGATCTTATCTCAAATCCTTTCTGCCTTCACCTGCAGAGGGTGACAACAGTGTAAGCAGGTATGATAGACAAGGGCTAGTTTCCCCCCAATTATCGTGCATTACTCTCTGTCTTGTTCTAATACTTTTCATGTCTTATTTATTTAACTTCATAAAAAATGTGTCACTTTATTTTCCGATGAAGAAACTGACATATAAAAAGATTAAGCAACTTTTTCAAGTTGAAAGAACTAGTAAGGTTGGCATCAGAATAGAAAGTCAGTCATCTGGCCCAAGGACGCACATGCTCCAAGGACAGTTTTCCGTGATGCCACCAAAAATCCCTCATTATTAGCAGTGGGGGAACAATGTGTCACACGCTCAAGTTTCCTATAAATAAGTAGCCAGAATTATTTTAAGTAATTGAATTTCAGGTCTCAAGTCTATAAATTTGACCCACCAAACTATTTGAGCCACCTAGTTCAGAGACCACAACTGTGTATGTTACTTCAGAGTTCAAGTCTATAACCTTCTGATCTTAGCTGTTTCTCAGAGCCAGATGACTAGGTACCAGGAACATGCAGAGGATGTAAAAAAAAAATGCTATGGCCCATTCCTGCTATAGGTATTTCAGTTAAGAGCAGAGATACATCCTCATTTTAAAAGCAAACTATGTCCCTGATATGTGCATATATAAATGTATCGCTTTGAATCTATGTTATATTATTACAATGCACCAATAAAATTATATTAAAAATAAAATAAAAATGTTGATATGATTACTTTTATTATTGCAATGCCATAAGAGGAGAATCAAACAAACATGTTATGTAGTGGAAGAGGTTTATCAAATACTAATTAGCTTCAAAATAAATGAAAATAGGTGCCCCAACAAGATAAGCTCTCTTGGGAATCTCCTTATGTCATGATCTTTTTCTTTAATAATACCAATTGACTAGTCTAGGGCTCATTTTCCATAGGTTCCCATTTAGTACCTAAAGCAAAGGAAAAACTTTTATGAACCAAGGTGTTAATGACTACACAGCACTTGGAATGTTTCTCCTACAGTGTGCATCTATTTTACAGAGCTGACATCTGCTTGTGGCCCCAAATTCTCAGTCTGGGATAGCTAGATCCTGTGAAGAGTAGTCAAAGCCAGGCTGGATATGAGCCAATATAGATGCATCAGATAAGAGTGCAGTCAAGTTAGGAGAAAACGTGGAGACTTACTGAGATGAAGAGGATTCTGGTTGGAAGAAATGTGGTTACTGAGGGGGCTCTAGTTCAGGAATAAAATCTCAGTGTTATCACTGCTGTTGACTAGTTCTCCTCAAATTTAATGCATCACCTGGAGATCTTTTTGAGATGCAAATTTCAGTTTAGTAGCTCTGAAATAGGACCTGAGATTCTACACTTCTAATAACTACCCAGGAACACCCACTCAGCTGGTCTGTCGATCATGTGTTCAGTAGCAAAGCTCTAGAATAAACAGAAAAATGGGCCCTTTGTGGCACTGAGTAAGAAAAAGTGAGAATCATACCAATCCCCTAGCCATAACCACAAGGGTAAATACTCAGCCAGCTTTTAAAGGGCACATAATCATAGGATTTTATTCACAAACCCAGTGTGTATTTAGCTGGTTGTATACACACCATCACTGGTTACTCTCAGAGTTCCTGTGTCAGACCTAGTCCCTGCTTTCTGGAACAAGGAGTCAACACTCTACCCTCGATTTTGATGAGGTATTAAGGATAATGATAAGAGCAGGGGCTCTAGAATTACATAATATGTGGCCAAATGGAGTCTATCAATCATTTTGCCTTGGCCAAAGTCTCTTTTCTATGAATGATTCTTTTTTTTAGTGGTAAGCCTGAGAAAATAGTGTCTCTTCCACTATATTAATGAAGGTAGGCCAATCACTTTAAGAAACAACTCCCAAATTTTAATGGCTTAATGCTTGCATAACCATTCAGTGATGATGTTTGGCAAGTAGATTTTGATGCTACAATGTGAGGATTCAGGATCCTTTTGCCTTGTGGCTCCATGCTTCTTTATATATTCAGAGTTCTACCATTTAAGACAGTGGTACAGAAATCATGTAAATTGGCATGCAGGAAAACATTAGCCAGGCTGAGAAGTGGCGCACATCAATTCTGTATGCTTTCTGTTGGGTAGAATTTAGTCAGTGAGTTGGCCCCATATCATTTTTTGGAAAATATAGTCTATTTTTTGGTCAGGATACAGAGAAAATATGTTTGGTGAATATCTATCCCAGCTCTTCTCAACTAGAAAATCAAGTCTTAATGCCCTAAGATGTACATGGCATTTAATAAATAAATTTATTTCCTATGCAGGTAGAATGGTGCTTTCCAGGTATCTTCCTAGGGAAAACTGGAGAAAATCTTCAATTAAATAATTTTGTGTAGTATTTGGCCAATCTTTCCTATACCTGCATACCATAGAGGTGGCCAGGAGAGTAAATGAGGAGTTATGTTGAAATATTCTTAAGTTACATATGACTATAGCAAAGAAAGTTGCTATTGAATACAAAAGTAGATGAAACAGGCTAGGGATGCAGAAGGGGTGGAAGCAGTGGTAGGAGAAGTGGTAAGAATAGCGTGAGATGTTTTTCTCTTTCTGCATTCCTTTTATAATATTGCAAATTGCCTGTTCTACCTGATGACCTCTTTTTGTGTGTGTTTTGAATTTTTATTATCATTGTTTTAATATCATTTATTTAAATATAGGTCTGTGTCATTTAATTTATGTTATTTTTATACCATCATTGGTACATTGTAATTATACATCATAGTGAGATTCAAAGAGATGAAAATTATAGAACACTAAAGAAAGAAATTTAAAAAGACCATAGAAGATGGAAAGACCTTACATGTTCTTGGATAGGCAGAATAAATATTGTCAAAATGGCCATTCTACCAAAAGTGATCCACAGATTCAACAATACCAATGCCATTCTTCACAGAATTAGAAAAAAAAAATGATCCTGAAATTCATATGGAAGAAAAAGACTCAGAATAGCCAAAGCAATTCTAAGTGATAAGTACCATGCTGGAGGCATCACAATACATGATTTCAAATTATACTTCAGAGCTATAGTAATAAAAACAACATGTATTTTCATAAAAACAGACATATAGACCAATGGAATAGAATAGAAGATACAGAAACAAATCCTCACACTTAGAGCCAGATGATTTTCTACAAAGGAGCCAAAAGCATATGTTGAAGAAAAGACAGACCTTTCAACAAGTGAGGCTGGAAAAACTGGATATCCATATATAGAAGAATGAAATTAGACCCCAGTCTCTCACCCTGCAGAAGAGTTAGCTCAAGGTGGATCAACAACCTAGAAATTAGACCAAAAACTTTGCAATTACTAGAAGAAAACATAAACCCAACTCTCCAATATTTGTTGGTAGCAATCTTTAAATGGCTCCCTCTGACTTAAGAGGAGTCTAATTTTCTGCCTCAACTGGGATGGTATTGGTGACTTGCTTGAGCTAGAGGATGTGGGGCTGTATGTTTATGGAACTTCCAAGGGTAGGTCAAAAGAAGTCTTATATCCTCTTTCTGGACATTTTTGGACACTTGCTCAAGGAACCCTACTTGCCATCAAAGGCGGGTAACTACCATACTGGAATGATTGTGTCTGAAAATACATAGAAAGCTGAGCCCCGACTCCCAGCTAGTAGTGCCAAGGCACCAGAGGACAAATGAAACTTCTTGTACTATCCAGATTAGCTCAAGTCATCACAAAGGGACCTCAGTCAACATCATCCTTTTTTTTTTTTTTTTTGAGCCCAGGACCTCATGCATGTTATTCATCTTCTCTACCACTGAGCCACACGTGTAGCCCAAACCATGATATTCTGAATATCTGCCATGGGAACTGAATATGCACGCCCCACTTCCTAACCTACAGTATTATAAAGTATGACTTTGGTAATGTAGTAGATTTTATCAATTTTTGAATGTTAAGCTAACTTTTGATGCCTAGGATAATCTCCTTGAAGATAAAGTATTATTTTATCTATTGACAAACTTATATTGCTGGGTTTTCTTTTTTGACCTTTTAAGTATGTGTTCATTAAGATTATGGATCTGCAATTTCTTTGCTTGTAAAATTCTTGTCAAGACATAATAATAACTAAAATAAAATATATTGAGAACCAAAACAAAAGAAATTTAAATGTCTTTAGAAAAATGCTCCCAACATGATCCTAGGTAATAAAATTAAAATCAAATCCAAAATTCTTTAAAAAAAACAACAAAAAAACCCCACATCCTTAAATAGAACCAGGGGAAGAAGTGATACACAACATTTTTGGCCTTAGTATTGGCAAACATGGTAATGATAATTTCAGAAACCACGGTAGCTGGTGGCAATGATCCCAGGGGATAAGAAGATTTTTTTTCAGTACTCCCCAAATTATGTTTCAGAGTATCTACATACAGCACTAAATTTGGGGATCAGATGGCTTGGATGTGATGGAGGAGGACATGCTTTCATATTCTTCCTTGTCTGAAGGATCAATCTTGTTTTCCAGAATGGCTCCAAGCGATAGTTCGCATTTCTAGAAGAGCCCTATTGAAAAATGAAGACTGAGTTCTGCTTTCTCTATGGCTCACTGCTGAACAAAAAAAGATGAGAGCTCTGTCTTGCATAACTACCTCTCTCGATGTAGTTGTACTGGAAAATCAAATCAATGTGTTTTATCTAGTTAATCTCATGAACTGCATGCAAGCCTGGCCCAGTGTCTGGCTGTGACAAGCCATCAGAAATCTCTTCTTAACTTTATATTTCCCCATTTCACAATAACTTGATAAATGATTATATCTGACAGCTTTTAATCCACGTTAAGTATGATCATTGGCACTGAGGGTTTAAGAAGAATTGTACCCATGTTGTCCTTCTGGCCCATTCTGTTACCTGCCTTTTAATCAACAGATATGCCACATACAGACAGTCTTTCATTACATACTCTATTCAGGGCTCCAGTATTTTTTACTGCTGGCACATGATAAACAGTAAAGATGCACCCCCTACTAGAAAAACAGATTTATTAATAAATAGCTGACACTTTGTACTTTAGCAGAATACCAAAGCAATTAGTGACAACAGTAGAATGATTTTCAATACCTACGAAGCTAAATATCATATTGATTCAAGCACAAAGCTTTTTCTAAATAACAGCCAAGGAATTGTCTACTGTATTTTGTCAATTCCTTTAAATAACAGGTAGAAAAGAAAGAAAGGAAGAAAACACATGTGTAAACTTCTTTGAATTTTTTTTAATCATTCAGTTTTATATAAGCCAATTTGTCAACATAGAATAACAGGTAGAGTAATGAAGTTAAAGAACTATTTTTTTGTCTTGAGTTTGTATATGTGTGTATGTATCTGTGTATATAGTCAACAGAAAGGTTCATCTCTAGATTGCATGTAAAATTCAGATATTTACTAGATTTAAAAGCAGAAGGCTCACAGTAGGAGAAAATGGAACATTTAGAGCCAGGCATGGTAGTGCATGCCTGTAATTTCAGTACTTGGGAAGCTAAAACTATAGGATCGCAGGTTTATGGCCAGCCACAGCAACTTAGCAAGACCACCTCAACAAATTAGTCAGACCCTATTTCAAAAAATAAAATAAGTACAATGGAATAAAATAGGGCTGGGGTGTTGCTCAGAGGTAGAATGCCTCGGGGCTCAATCCCCAGTGCCACAAAAATAAATTAAATAAATAAATAAATAAATAACATTTAGATTGTGAAATCTTAGAATCACAAAATCATAGGCCAGAAGAAATTCAAATAGATGGGCTATTCCAATTCCTTCACATGGAAAGAATGTTCTTCCTACTCTCAGCCTCTCCTCACTAATGCAATATTGCAGATGACACATAGAACCAGTGAAGAGAACCTGACCATCCAGCAAATAAGACTTTGTTTTCAATCAAGAATTCTGCTCCCCCCAGTTCTCAGTGCATATTCCCCCAGGGAATGTGCTTTCATTCATTCATTCAGTTGCCTACTAAGTCTTGAACACTGTTCTCGGCACTGGGGAGGCAGCAGAGAACAAACATGAACAACATTCTTGCCTTTGTGGGCTTTATATTATACTTGAAAGAGGAATATCATAAATACATAAGTAAATGAATGGTATTTATTGCAATAAACACTGGAGAAAAAAAGCAGGGTAAGCAAAACGGGGTATATGAGGGGTGGGGAAATGGACTGCTATGTGTTGAATATGGTGGTCAAGAAAAACCTCATTGAGAAATGATGAATGAGCAGGAACCTGAAGGAAGGGAAAGAGGGAGTCATGTGGCTCTGTAGAGAGAGAGCACTCTAGATTAGCAACCCAAAGTGGAAGCACACAGAATACACTCACATACATGGTGAGTTATTTGATCAAATCCTATCACTTTCAACTTCTTCATAGAAACTGCCTTTCTTGTCTCTGTTGGAAACCAAGATAGCTCCACAATCATCGCCTGCTTCTGTCAGGGCTCTGGACTCTTGGATCTGTGCCATCGCCAACACACTTCCTCTGTTCTCGTCCAGCCTCTCAGTCTGTCTTCCTCCTCACCTTTGCCCAGTTCATCTCAGGACACCTCATCGCTCCTCAGCTGGGGGAGTCGGACATTCCTGTCATGCTCAACCTCAGAGCTTATTTGACCCAATTTCTTCTGAATTCCATCTTAAACTTAAACTTCCATCTTTAAACTTGAGAGAATGATGAGGTGACAAGGCTTCAGGGAGGCAGGTTATAAGGCCGAGCTTTATCTTAAATAGAAACACACACACACGCACACACATGTGCGTGTCTCCTTATTCTGCCAATGTTTTGGTACCACTCCATTCTGGGCTTCATGGTAGGTACTGGTGATGTCATGAAGCTCCTGTCAGAAGTGTTCACCAGAGGGTGTCCTTTGCCTTCGGCAGTCCTGTGTGTCACGGACAACACTTCAGCAATGGGCCACCACCCAGTTCCAACCCAGTCCTCTCTATAAATGAGTGTTTGTATGTCTTGTGTACATGGTGTGTGTTAATGTGGCCAGCTGATACATGCCAGAATAAAAAGAAAACCATAAAATCAGAAAAAAAAAATACCCATGCTTTCTCCTAGGAATTGGTTTCTTAGTCATTATGACACATATAAAGGAATACCTGGAAATCTGACAGCATTACACCATCAAACCATAGTAGGAAAACATAACAAGAGAATTACAAAACACAATCACCAATCCTTTTCCTCCTCGACATTTCCCAACATTGTAGTCATCTAGTCTCAGGCAAGTCAGTAACACACAAAGGAAAATCAGCAACATCACTGCTCACGTGCATTCAGATATTCTATCGGTGATTTCTTATTTTCTCATGAATAGCAAAAATTAATTTTCTCAATTTGCACAATTTTTTATGTTTCTATATATTAGTTTAAAATTCTTAAATAAAATTAATTAATTTGGAAATTATAAAACTCAAGAAAATTTTTTATGAATTCTAAGTTTGGAAGGATTAAGTTATATCCCTCTTCAAAATTCAGAGTCTAAGCTGGGCGTGGTGGCGCACGCTTGTTATCCCAGTACTTGGGAGGCTGAGACCGGAGGATTCGGGTTCGCAGCCAGCCTCAGCTACTTAGTGAGGCCCTCCACAACTTAGTGTGACCCTGTTTCAAATAAAAGAATAAAAAATAAGGCTGGGGGTGTAGCCCGGAAGTAGAATGCCTCTGGGTTCAATCCCTGGTACCACACACACAAAAAAAATTCAGAGTCTAATTAGAGGTCCTTGGGTGTGTCAGAACCCATTAGCCAATTTTCATTTCTACTAATGATCCTTAGCAGTTCACCCACATTTGTGTGGTTTTCTTTTTAAACCTTTCATGCTGACTATTTGGCAATAGTGGAATAAAAGTCTACAAAATGATTTTTTTTTGCTATTTTTTAATCCGTCTTAAAGCAGGTCTTTACTTCTCATCAGCTTTACTAGGTAAGGATTTTACTCTGCCCTTTGCAGGAGTTTTATTCAGGGGACACTGTCACTCTCCATCTTAGTGCTGCGTCTTTCCCGCTGGTCCTTTGCTCACCCCTGTTAGTATTCCATGCATGTAAACTGCTTTGCTGAGCTTCAGTCCTGTTAAGTTTGAAGTAAATATGTAGAATAACATATTCAGATATTAGCTTTTCTGGTTGAAAAGCTCTAATGAAAAAGGAATACCTGTGACAACGCAGGAATATTAAAGTTAGACATGGGGAGCAGTTCTGCCTATATGGCGAGCCCAATTTTGCTCAAAAAGATGGGATTTGAATAGGTACAGTTTTCAAGAGTCATCATTTATTTGCAGGCTAACTAGCAAATGTATTATTTATTTATCCTCATGTCAAATTATTCTCTCTGATGTGAGTTTTGAGCATCTTGAACAACATTAAGTCTGAATTCTTATCTGCTAAAAGCCAGGGTTCTCTGTGCGTGGCCATTATTAGCTCGTCCCTATAGCAGAAGAGATGATGTGGGATCATCAGGGCACCAGATCCCGCTAATGATCCTCGGTGCAAATCCCAGTGATAGGACCCACATGGCCAGGGCACATGATGACAACTCTCCATCAGCAAATGGGAAAATCCTCACACCTTTTTCTCATGATGCTACATTAGCAGACATTACTGCTCACAAAAGGAGCCAATGCGGACTCCAGGGATCCATTTATGGGAATAGGAATCCTCTTAGGGCTTAGTACTGAAAATCACCCAGTGTTTAATAAACACTGGGTGAGTCAGCATCTTTCATTTCCCCATTTATCTACATTTAAAAAAATCAATTGCCCCTGCTTTAATTATAATGTATCCTCCTCTAGATATATTTCCAAGCTTTAGCAAAGCCCAAAGTAAATATGGAGTTCATATTCTGAGTCTGATTATTCTTGTATTGCCTAAGCCTGGATGGGAGGCTTGTTTACCTGTTATGATACTTGTTACCTATTTCAAGTGTTCCTGTCCACACCACTAAGAACACGATTTCCTTAGCTCCAAAGATGCAGTCAAATTCTCCTTTACTTTGGCAGAATGAGGGACAGCTAATCTTGCAGGTCATTCATTCTTCAGGGCATGATCTGTCCCCTCTATTTTCCACAGTTTTCTCTCCCTCTCGTCAAACCTTAATCTTATGAGCTAGGGAGGCAGCTGGTTAACCAAATGGTGAAGTTTTATGGCTCAAAGAGGAAGCAGCAGGGCAGGAATATTCTTTACCTGTCCACAAATATCTCCTATTAAGTAGATTGACAAATATTAACTAGTATGTGCTCTTGACATACATTGTGCTAAGTTAATGGATATCTTCAAAAACCTCACACTCTGTTGTAGTAAGAGGCATGTGAAGATGTCAATGAAGCGCTCATCTTCACCTACTGTTATTTCAGGTATTTAATATCTTCAAGATCTCACTTTTCACCCACTTTGTCCTAATTACGGCTTTTTCTATCCTCTCTTGTCTCCAAAACTGGTGCTTCAACTTTGATATAGTATGCTTACAGAAGGCTAATGAAAGACACATAAAATCTGGCCATTTAGATTCTATTATTCATCCAAAAGGCATGTATTAAGCACCTCGTTGGCTTTTCCGGAAATAAGGGGACTCAGGGGCTATCCCTTAACTCCAGGTGCTCATAATCTGGTTGTGGGGACAGAAGACACACACATGCAACAATAGGAAAACCTGTGCAACACAGTGTAACAACAGATATGGGTCCTGGAGGAAACCAGACAAGGAGCAAGTGTGTACTGGAGAAGTAGACAAGGCTGCATGGCATATGTTGAAACTGAAATGTCCTTTGAAGAAACTGATAGAAGAGAGGCTGTAAACTCTACTTTGTCGATGAACAATAGACCCTTGTATACTGGTCTTTATTGTTGTTTACTAAGATAAATATTGATGGAAATCTACCACAATTCTTTACCTCCATCTCAAAATATGTTATATGTTAACATGATAAAACAACTGTATTCAGAGTATTTAAAATGACAGTTCTATTTTCTAAGTCATAGTTCTTTTCTTATTTTTTATGATGTTATATTTGGACTAATACTTGATAGCAATAAACATACTGTCTCTGGGAACATTTTGTGATCTCTAAAGAAGAAATATTCATTAAGCTAACAGGCATTAACTTACAATTAACACATTATCTAAGGCTGTGCTAGTTGTTATTGGATGTACAAGAAAGGAAGACGCCAGCCCCTTAGTATTAGAACAAGCACCAAAAGAGGAATCCTTGAGGTGGGCATAAGCCCTGGTTCTTTCAGTGACTAATGTTACCTCCTTGAATAGATAATTTAAACCCATTCATTTTTGGTTATCTATAAAATAAGAACCATCACATTGGCTGCTCCTTCATGACAAGGTTATTATAAACATAAGACATATCATGATATAAAAAACTCTTGCATTATTAGAGTATTCACAAAAATCCTTCAAATTTCAAAAACTTCTTCCATGTAGTAAAAGAAAAATTTTTATTATCATTATAAATTGTTATGGTTTGGATATAGAATGTCCTCTGAAAGAGCTTATGTAGGGTAATGCAAAATATTTAAAGGTGATATAATTTAATCATGAGGCTTCTAATTTTATCAGTGAGTAAATCCATTGATGGATTAATCGATCTATGGGGTGGTAATTTAGACAGGTAGGGTATGGTGGAGGAGGTAGGTCCATGGGGGTGTGGCCCCTGGGGGTTATATATGTGCCTAACCACCTCCCCTCTCAGTCTGCTTCCCACAGCCATGTCCTCAGCTCTGCAGACAGGACCCGGCCTAACATGGACTTGAACCTCTGAAACCTCTAGAACTGTGAGCAAATATATCTTTCATCCTCTAAATTGTGGTCACCAGTGAGAATGGTGACTAAAATATAGACAAAATCTTCAGTTGGAATCCACATGCACACACACACACATGCATACATACACCCATACATAGACACCGAATACACAAATGAAACTTGGAGAGAATGAGACCCAGAAGCCTTCTCGGCAGGGACAAATCCATGTGGCCTTGAAGGAAGTAAGGACAGATAGCTTCGCCCCATCAATGTGGGAATATATCCCACCTGGACCCCAAGTACCTCAACTGTGGTTATGTGCCCCAGCATAGTATTCCAATGCCCTTTGAAAAGATCTATTTTTCATCCCCCCTCTTTTTGAACAGAGAAGTCAGCAGCCATCTAAGAGACATCTGTTTTATGTGCTCAAGGTAATTATATTCTTAGATAAACAGGGGGAGAAAAGGCTTACCACAGAGTGATTTTATAAGGGCAGACTCACCTCGGTTACAGGTTTAAGATTTAACTATCTGAGTTGAATTCATTATAACTCTATTCACTTAGAAACAAAATGTCATTTCTCATGACCCAATAAATGAAGTGTAATTACTGAAAGTACATAAATGATAAAACTGAAAATTTTCTCCTCCTGATCATGATCATGACAAGAAGTAATTTCACATATTTAAATAACTGAGAACTGGGAAGAAACACCCCAACACAGACCATGTACTTTGGACACAAAATCGAATTAAAGATCATGTTAAATAGTCAGTCTTTTGAGAGATCTTGGGCTTTTTGACAGCTGCTAAACTCATAATGTAGGTTTCAATGTCCCTTAGGAAATATGTAGCTCACATTGAAATTTATTTGAAGAGACAGACACCTGGGGACTATGACTGAAAATACCTAGTGTGGTCCTTTGACTTATAAACAAGAGCTTTGACCCTTTTCAACTGTACCAATGACTTCCCTTTATACCTTCCTTTCAGAGATTTCAATCCTCTGAGGTGAAAACATAATAAACAAATGGTCTTCTGATTGATTATAATGAAACATTTATAAGATTCTCCATATGATAGTGAAGTCAAGCATATGGTTTTATGATTATCCAGAAATCACCAAGTCAGTCCTTTATCCCTTTCTTCTTTGGACTATTGAATGCTCAATTTTTAAGCACTATTATTATTAGGAAGAAAAATTATTCAATCAAGCACTTCTCTGAGGAAAAAAAAATCTGCCTAAATGACTTCATATTCTTGAAATGATGCCGATTCCTTTCCTAAAACTGTATACGCCACTCAATGATATATGATTAGAAATTATGAGGCCAATTTTCCAAAGGTGTTTCTTCATTTGCATCAGCAAAAAAGGAGTACTTATAATTGTCCATGCAAATCAAGGACTTTCATATGCAAATGCTTAGATGTGGATGCAATTATGCTGCTCCCATACATGGATCGAGGTTTTAATCTGCGATACAAATAAGTGTGTAAATATGCATTTGTATTTTTAGTTGTGCTTAAAAATATATTGTCCATATGTGTATCTATTGATAGGAACAGAAATGATAGAACCAGCAAGGGTCACTTCTTAGGTTCCAGATAGTTATTTTCACCAGCCCACACCTTATAAATGGAACTGCCTCTCTCCTCTCACTTCTATGCCCCGTTACAGAATCTTGATCATTGAGTCAGACTTCATCTTCTGTTATGGTAAACTCACTCTAGGGAGACAAGTCACCTTCTCTTTGCATTTTGGTCCCCACTGAGTTTTCCTATTCTCTAGCTTCCCAGATGCTCCTGACCTCCATTATTGTTTGAGTTAGTTTCCCAGTAGGTGCCTCAACCCCATATAAATCACTCTAGGCAATTGATGCCCGGGGTGTCACTAGCTCTTCCTAACAGAAGTTCAGTTCTAACCCAACTGGAATGCCTTTTATATAAATGTTTGCCCAAACTGGCTCATCTGCCATATACTGTCTGCAAAAGCAGTGATTCCAGAGGGAGTGGTTTTTAGAAGTTGTTTCTAAGGAGTTTTAGAAATCTAAACCATTCAGCCAATGCAAAACTGAAGACTCATATAACACGATGAACTAACAACTCTCACTTTGGGGAGCTTTTTTTCTCTATACAATGAAGCAGTAGAAAGAGACAGATCTATTTACAAGAGAAGATGCTTGTGCTAATTGACAAGGTGGCTCATTTTAGTTTGACCCAGAGAGAATATTTCACTGGATGGGTAAATTATGCAGTTTTGTCAAACCATGAGCATTTCTCCTACCTTCCCCAATTCCCCAAATGAAGAGTGAAAACTAATGACTGGAATAGATTTGCCTCATATCCTATTTTATACAAAATTTGAAAAAGAGAAAGATTTACAAGTAACAGTTAATGATCCTCGTACTAGAAAACTCGATGATATAAACTGTGACAATAGTTTTAATCTGAAAGTGTAGCTCATGAACTGATTAATTATATTTAGCTTGCTTTCAGGGGCAAGAAGAAACTGGATGATGTGACCTGGATGAAAGATATTAACATTTCTAGAACATTTAAATGGTTTAATGGGACAGCTAGACAGGATATTGAAATAGGAGACATTGTTAGAGCAAGCCACAGCATAAGAGGAGAAAATTGCTATTCTGCTGAGGTTCCTCAGAACACTAGCTGGTCTGTAGGTAACATAAGAGATTATGGGGTCTCCCCACACTGTTTGGGGTAAATGAGAGAAAGGACTGGTGAATGCACATCTGTTTTTGTAATTGTTATTGAAATGCTATTTTTATCTCCATACTGGTGTTGCTTGGAGGATGTGAATTACAATAATAACAATACTGCCAACTTCCACTCAATCAGTACAATTAAACCCTCCAAAGTACTTTCACAGATAAAACCACATTATTAATTTTGCTGAAATCTAAAATGGTCATTGGACTTTCAGACCTGGTCTGACTTCAATCAAATTTAACCCTAGGACAATTTGTAATTGGTTCTTGCTGAAAGAGCCACAGGATTTCATGAAACTAGGTAAATGCAAAAGTTCATAAAAAATATTGGAAACAAGACACAAAAAAACACTTAAAATTTTATTGGACTCAAAAGTTTCATCGTTGCATCTTATCCCTGCAGCAATAGCAAAGACTATTATTTCATAAATCTGGGCTGGAAGCTACAGGGCCTTGTGCAGATGGTAAGGAGAGGTGGAGAATAAAAGAAAGATCAGATGGAGAGCAAAATGCTCATGTTTGTCCTTTCAGGGGGTCACACTGGACACATACAAGCACACTGTTGAATCAGATAGCATTCTGCCTAAAAAGTGTGCATTTTCAGCACAGTGAGGAATGTTTGTACTACAGTATATCTTGCCGGTGACACAGACAAAATAGGCAGAGAATTCCGGGTTCCCAATAGTGTTGAAATGCTCACTCTCCATGGAAAGCCATCAGTTCCACTTTACTAATTTAAGATGGGGAAATGATATAATTGTAAAAATACAGATCAAAGCCTAATCCCCAGTGTCTCGCTACAGAATCCTTCCCTCTCTTTAAGGACAGGTATAGAGATAAAATTCATCATCCATCCTTGTCATTTAAGTAGATGCATTCAGATAATTTCCCAAGATTGTTCTTAATGGAACAATATGAGTATCAGTCAAAAATATCACAAAATCCCATGCTAATCCCTTGTCTGATACAAGTTAAAAGAGAGTTTGATCTTGCATGCTGCCAACCGGCCCCCAGCCTTGCATTGTGTTCTCCCTCTGATTTCCATCACAGACAATTTTATCTCTTAGAAGAGCCTGAAGTATAATCACATTGTAATACAACAGGAGCTGTGCATACTTGTAAGCAAATGCTTCTCTTTGGGGAAAACCTCTCTTGGTCTTATGCCCTACTGGGACTGGCAGGCCCACCAGCTCCTGCCACTCAGCACAAATACATCTCAGCATCAAGCAGTTAATAGATACTGACACATGAAGCGCTTTGCCTTAATAGATCTGTATTTATATCTAGCTTGTTTCAAGTTCAATTTGCAAGGGAGCCTTATCTCGGTTGCTATCAAATATGCTACTTACCCTGCCATTTCCACCTGACAGCACCGGATGGTGCAGATCTCATTGCAGTGAAATCCACAGCTGCCTTCCCCACTTGCACAAGCCTTCTTGGCTATCACATTATTGTGTCTGTGCTCACAGTGCTTCTTATATCCTTCCCTGCAACTCCCTAACTACATTTATTTATCATCAATGCTCTGTTCAAAGGTCACCTCTCCTACCTAGCCTTCCTTGACCTTCAGACTCACTGTGCAATTGACCACATCTTCCCTTGGAACGCTGTCATCCAAAACCTTGAAGACATCTGAAACACAGCACTGTGATTTTTTTTTATTGTATTTATATATAACTTTGTCTTGTCTCCAATTAGTCTTTAAGACCTTTGTCAAGAGGAATCAGGCTGCTTCCTGTTTGTATTCCTATCACATAGCACTATGACTGGCACATAATAATTGTTCAGGGAATAATTAATAATTCCTCTACAAATGTGGTGTGAGTGCATAGTACCACTGGCCAAAATTGAAGGGTCTTTGCAGAAATAAGATATCTTTGCTTATATCAGAATTGCATTTTAGAAGAAATACCTAAACTAAAATCTGTTCACAATACAACCACTCTTCTGAACCTTTTCTATCTACATTTTGGGCACTGTCTCCATTTTCAAAATATTTGTTCCCTAGGTTTTTCAAGATTTTTAATTGTTTTCAATGAGTTTGGCAAGGCAAGACAGTAAATTCTAGAATCATAGAATTAGTCCCCCAAACAAAGCTTATACTAAAAGCCACTCATCACTTTATCCCAAAAGTGCAATTTATCAGTCCTTTCCCTTCACCACGTGTCCAAGATTATTGTGAACGACACTGCTCTCACTTCTTTCCATCTTCCCTTTGTTTTTTCATTAAGTCAGTAAACATTCAACAGTCTACTGTGTTCCAAGTACCACAAGAGGCACTAGAGACTCAAAGACCGATAAAACAAAGACTCCATCCTAAAGGAGCTCATTGTTAGAGAAGGAGTTCATTAACACAAAAAGTATATGCATGACAGAAGTTACAATGAAGATAACACAGAAACCAACGGGCATGGAGTAAGGGAACTTCAGGGACACCTTCAATATATAATCCCTTATATGGAACCTATGGTAACTTCTGGGTGAACAGCACTGTCTATTTTCTTGGGCTTCTAAATCTACTTTTCAATTGATATCATAAGATCTCTTATTCTCATTAAAATCTTAATGTACCTATCAAAATGAGGAAATAAAAGTTCCCTATCCTATTGGATAGCAAGGCATTTTCTCTCCTTTGTTTCAGTGTATGCGGTTTCTTAGCCCATACTATTGTAGCTGAGCAATGAGATGCTCTTACACCACTTGTTGATTACCACATTGGCTTGATCATGAAGCCAGATAGCCTATTTCTTTGATTTCATGGTCAGACTGGATTGAGCATGCAGCTGTTCAGCTAAATGGTTGGTGATCAGCAACAACATGAATATTTTTCCAATATCTATCTTGGGAAGCCTCGTGAGAACAACACTATTACTATACCAGGGGCATTCAAAGATATCAAGCTGACTACTGACTCATTTCCTGTAGTGGTGAGTCTTGGAAGCCACCTACACAAGTTGGTTCTACGTGGCTGAGACTTGAATATGGAGGAATTCCACACAAATGTATTTATCCTATATAAATAAATTTTGTCGTTAATGTGTGTGTGTGTGTGTGTGTGTGTGTGTGTGTGTGTGTGTAGGCCTAAATGATAGAGAAGATATTTAGAGTTAGCCTAAAACCAGAGGTTCGAAGAATTTGGAAACAAATGATAATCATTAACACATGGTGATTTAAATGAACCACTGATAATGGTTGGATTTTATGTTCTCTCTGAAGTAGGAGATGTAAGAAGGGTAGCTATGGATAAATGGCTAGGCAGACAATTTTAGTGACAGCTTCTCAAACTATTAGCTCAGTTTCTGTTCAATGCCTTCTTGCAAACTTTAAGCATTTTTATTATGGATAAAGTTCTATAAAATTTAAACTGGCAATATGAGTAAGCGAAACCCAAATGTGGCTATTTTATTTCTTCTATTTGACCTTTTATGAGACCAATTATTTATTTCAGCATTCTTTCATGTTTAGAGACATAATGTAAGTATATTAAAATGGTCTGGCTGGATTTGAGTTCCTGGTGTAAAATAACAAATTTGTGGACTGCTATAAACATTCTGAATTAGTAATCCTTCTCCATTCAACAACTAGCAGTGGGAGCTAAAATCTAAATGGAAATGCTGCTAAATCATTAGCCGCAATTCTCTTACTTTGGATAACAGCTGGAGTCTGTCTTAAGCAACACAAGGTCTATGGATGTGCCTAGAAACTGTCAGAAATTGGCATGTATATACAACTTGTTCCTCTTTATCTCTAGGGACCATTAGCCTTGTTAGTTAATCATTCTGAGTTGAAGACCAATTATCTCCAGATTATGTCTCTTGTACACTCTTTAAAAAACATAGCAAAGCCATCAACTTACATTTGGGAATCCCTGAGCTGCATGAGATAGCACACCCTCTCTTATTCCCTTAGTTTATTTATTAATTCAATAAAATTTAGGAGTCCACTATCAGCCAGTACCACTAAGAAAACAAAAATGAATAAAACACCAGCAGGATAGACTCAGAATGGAAGTTAACAAATCTCCTCCCCAGTGAGCAACTATGTAAAAACTCTCCAAAAAATTATTTCCGTACTCCATAAGTCTACCAAAAATTGAGAAGTGCTTTTTACCAAAAATTGAGAAGTGCTTATTTATCAAATCAACTGATCTGCAAGTAAGAACAATGGAGTTCTATGGTGTTCTTGCTCAGGACTGATCCCACCCTACTTCCCCAAGTGGAATAATTCAATGAAGATAGAGCAAGCCATTAACATGAGCTGCCTGTTGCCATTGCTGGGGGAGAAGGAGACTCACTTGATTTGGAGCATTGTTAACTACTGTGGTGATCTCAATAGAAACCACAAAGTAAGGACTAGTAGATTCATGAGTCTAAGGTTGTAGTTCTAGTTAGGAAAAGTTATGAATTCACAAACTAGTTGAGAGTGTTAGCAGCTAGAAGGTCTTAAGTCACTGACATATCCCTGGATGATGGAACCCGAGAGCATGCACAGAGAAGAAATGAGAGGGAGTATCAGAAAATTGAAACAAGAAAGAGTTGAAAGCACTCTAAACCATAAATGTGGACTCTAGTTCACATGCAGATCCACTAGAAAAAATGGAAAACTCAGAGGCATTTGAGTACAACCTCTTAAAATCTCTGCCTGTGAAAATGCAGGCCAATCCCTATGAATCCAAATTTAGGAGTTAAAACAGTAAAAATAAAGTTGAGCAGAGACATTAGCAGCTGCACATTTTGGGGAGAAAGATTTCCCAGATTAAAACTGGTCAAATTCAATATTTATCACTATGTAAGTAAATAAAAATCACAAAAGCAACTCTTAGGGAAATTGATATAGTACAACCAAATATAATGTAGCATCTGAAACATACAGTACTAAATAAAACACTATGTTATGTGCAAAGAAAAAGAATGTATGACCCATTTTTAGAAAAAAAATTGTCTATAGAATCTTTCTCTGAGTATCCCCAGATAATGGATTTTAAAATAACTATGATAAATTTGGTTAAAGAATAATAGGAAATCAAGTCTAAAGAACTAAAGAAAAGTATAACAACAAATAGGTAATCTCAGCAAAAAGCATTTATTTTAAAAATGGAAACTTTGGATGCAAAAAATTAATAACAATAGTAAAATATTTCCTAGTGGGGCTTAACACTTTATTTCATTGGCATAAGAAAGAATCAGTGAATTTGAATATAGATCAGTAAAAATTATCGAATGTAAAGAACAGAGAATAAAAAACATGAAAAAAAGTAAACAGAGCCGTGGAGACATTTGAGACAACATGAAGTACGTCAACAGATGTGTAATGAAAGTCCCAGAAGGAACAATGAGATAAAAGTTAAAAGAAATTGACAAAACAGTGGCCAAAAATATAATTTTATAAAAATCATTAACCCAAGAATATAAGAAGTGCACAAAACTTAAGTATAATAAAGATAAAAAGAGTCACACGTAGACACACCATGTTCAAATTAGTGAAAGAGAGAGAGATAATGAGAAATCTTGAGAGTAGCAAAAGAAAAAACAACTCATCACATACAGGGGACCAACAATATGATAAATCACTGACTTTCCATCCAAAACAATGACTAGCTGAAGGCACTGGAATCACATGTTCAAAGTAGTACTGAGCAGAGTCAAACAAGCATTCAGCAAACTACTTTCAAATATTAATGCAAAAACTTTTTAAACTTCCAGAAAAACAAAGACAAAAAAAAATCCATTTCTATGAGATATGACTTACCAAATTACTAAATGAAATCTAAGCTGAGAAACTGGCACCAGAAGGTTGCTCATATCCACAAGAAGAAATAAAAACACTGGAAATGATGAATCCTTTGGTAAATAAAAGAACCCACAAATATATGCTTTTATCATTTTTTCTTTTAATTTTTAAAAGACACAAGATTCAATAAGGCAAAAATTATAGGATTTTTGTGTTTATAACATATAGAACACTACAGTTTTACTACTCCTTATATGAAATGCTTAGGGCTAGGAGTGTTTTGGACTTTAGATCTTTTCAGATTTTAGAATATTTGCATATATATTATGAGATATCTTGGGGAATGGACCCAAGTCTAAACAGGAGATTCATTTACATTTAATATGCACCTTACATACATATTCTGAAAGAAATTTTGTACAATATTGGTAGTAATTCGGGGCATGAAAACAAAGTTTCATGATTCGAAACTTCACCTGTGGCATCAGTCAGTGCTCAAGAAGTTTTAAACTTTGGAGCACTTTGGATTTTAGATGTTTGGATCAAGAATGGTCAGTTGGCATAGGTCCAAGGGGAATACCAAAGAAAATATATAAGAACATAAATTTCATATTTTGCTATAATTAAGTTAGAACTACTGTGAAAAAGGTGGAAATATGTGAAGCTACATAATTATAATTCTGAGAACAACTGTTATGAACATACTAAGATCATATAGTAAAAAAAAATCAAGAAATTGAACTGACAGGTATAAAATATTGACAATAAATAAAGACAATAAGGGAGGAAAAGGGGAACAAAAAAGAAAAGTATAAACAAGTATCAAAATAGAGGTAAAAACCAAGCACAGCAATAATTACACTAAATTTGAATGATCCACGCAACCTCATTCAAATAGAAAAGACTGTCAGACTGAGTTAAAAGCAAACCCCACAAAATACTGTCTATAAGATTAACATATTAGATTCAAAGACATATATAGGTTGAAAATAAAATGACAGAAAATTAAAATGTATGTTATGCAAATAGTAACCATAAAAGAGCTATTGACTATATTAGCTTCATACAAAATAGATTTTAAGACAAGAAATATTACTAACATCAAAGAGGAACATTTTTATAAGGATGAAAATATCAATACATCAAAAAGATATAAAGATTATTAATGCATGTCCTCCTAACAAGAAAGTCACAAAATACATGAAGCAAAAACTGATGGAATTAAAAGAAGAAATAGACAAGTTAATAATATTGAAGAATGTAAATGCTCAGAAGTTGATTTTTTAAAAGCAGTCTAGAGAGCAAAGCAGCAATAATATAGAAGATTTAAATAACCTTATCAAACACACTGCCTAAACCAATATCAATAAAATACTTCAATCAAAGTCTCCAAATTGTTTATTTTTCAAGCACACATGGAAAATTATACAGAATAGACTAGGTGGTTGCCCGTAGAACAATTCTCAATAAATTGAAAGTATACAAAGTATGTTCTTTGACCACTCAAAATGAAAAATTAGAAGTTAACAACAGAAGCAAATCTAAGACAACCCCAATATTTGTCATTAAACAGTACATTTTACATAATGCATGGGTCAAATGAGAAATTATAAATAGTTTGAACAAGTGAAATTATGAACACACAATATACCAAAATTTATGGACTGGGTCTTCTAAGTATAGGATCATGCCATCTGCAAACAGAGATAATTTCACTTCTTTCCATTTGTATCCCTATAATTTTCTTCTCTTACCTATTTTCTCTGGCTAAAATTTCAAGTACTACACTGAATAGGAGTGGTAATGGTGGACAAGGATGTTCCTTATTTTAGATAAAACACTTTGAGTTTTTACCACTCTGTATGATGTTATCTTTGGGTTTGTCATTATATCCCTTTATGTTAAGGTAAGTGCCTTCTATCCCTAATGTCTTCAGTATTTTTAATATGAATAGGTGTTTGATTTTGTAAAAATGCTTTTTTTCTTTGTCTACTGAGATGCTCCTATATGTAGAAGGCCCCCCAAAAAAAAAACTCAACCAGATTACTTATAGAGCTAATAAGCAAATTCAGCAAAGTAGCCAGATACAAAAATCAATAGCTTTTTCTATACACTAATAACAAATTCATTGAAAAAGCAATCTATAGATTCAAATGCAATTGCTATCAAAATTCCAGTATCATAGCCGGGCGTGGTGGTGCACGCTTGTAATCCCAGTACTTTGGGAGGCGGAGACCGGAGGATCCAGGTTTGCGGCCAGCCTCAGCTCTCTCTTTCTCTCCCTCTCTCTCTCTCTCTCTCTCTCTCTCTCTCTACCTAGTGAGGCCCTC
>PVJS01003304.1:0-76670 GCA_004027185.1 Glis glis
ACGCCCCCGGCCCTATTTTTTTTATGCTTTATTTTGAAACCGGGTCTCACGAAGTTGCGGAGGGCCTCACTAAGGAGAGAGAGAGAGAGAGAGAGAGAGAGAGAGAGCGGGCGCTCTGAGGCTGGCCGCGAACCCCGATCCTCCGGTCTCCGCCTCCCAAAGTACTGGGATTACAAGCGTGCGCCACCACGCCCGGCCACAAATCAAGTTTTTAAATCTCTGTTGAAAAAATTATTGAACTACTTTGATAATCTGTGTAGTCTGGAAATACCTTGGAAATTTTAATTAATTTAAGCTGAGTAGGACAAGAAGGAAAAGTAATAACACATGTACACAGCCTCGCTCTCTCTCTCTCCCAGTCTCTCTCTCCTTCTCTCCCCTCTCTCCCCCTCCCTTTATCTCTCCCCCCTTTCTCTCTCTCCCTCTTTCTCCTTTTCTCTCTCTCCTTCTCTTCCTCGCTCCCTTTCTCTCTCTCTCTCCCCTCTCTCCTTCTCTTCCTCTCTCCCTTTCTCTCTCTCTCCCCTCTCTCCCTCTCTCCCTCTCTCCTTTTTTCTCTCTTTCCCTCTCTCTTTCTCTCTTTTTCTCCCCCTTACCCCTCTCTCTCTCCTCTCCCTCTCCCTCTCTCTCTCTCTCCTCTCCCTCTCTCCCTCTCTCTTCCTTTCCCTCTCTCTCTCCCTCCTTCTCTCTTTCTTTCCTTCCTTCCTTCCTTCCTTCCTTCCTTCCTTCCTTCCTTCCTTCCTTCTTTCTTTCTCCCCTCTTGTTCTTGCTACACCTCTACTCAGGAAAGCCCAAGATAAATAAAATAAAAACAAAAACAATGAGTAGCATTTATACAACCCCACTTCCCCTAAGTTCCTTTGCGTATGGTATTCATTGATTGCCAGAGTGTAAATCTTCAGGGCAAGTCTGTGAAACTGTCACACTTGAACTCTTGAGAGATGCCTCAGTCAGCACTTTCACTAATGTGAACCCAACACCGGCACACACAGAACTGACACACACAAGAAGGGTGAATCTGTTCACCAATTTGGAGATTTCAGTCCTTGTGTGTGTGTGTGTGTGTGTGTGTGTGTGTTCCATTTTAACCTGGCTTCAAGGAGGAACCTGGGCTGGAAATCCTTAGAGCATCATGGTGGGGAGCAGAGAGTAAAAGGGTCAGAGAGACACACCCTGCAGCAGGTGGGATTGGGAGACACATGGAAGGAGGAATCCTCCCCAGCAACCAAGCTTCTCCTGCAACACAGCTGTCTTCAGCGCATGAGGTCTGAAGGACATTTTAAATCCAAACCTAATATGCTCTAATTTTAGACATAAAGGAGTCCAAAGTAGTTACAATTCTGCATCTGAAATAGCACAGTGATTTCTGTTCCTTTCATCGGCTTCAATTCTAGCCCCAATTGAAGCATGACCACAGTACAGATTCCATTTGCAACATTAATTTCATCATGAAACAATTGAACTAATTGTCACAACAATCAAAGGCTGAAATTAAATATGCAAATGCTGTCTCCTGGACTTGATGATACTGGTCAAGTTGAATTATCTGGCTGCTGAACACCATTGTCAGAAGTGGAAAACAATTTAAAAGGAATGTAGACAACCAACCAAATCTGTAATAGATTCAAAGCATGCTACTTTTTTTTTTTGAGGGCAAACTTTTGATGGAAATAAAAATCAAAAAAAATCCCTTATAATAAGTTCTTTATAATATAGCACAAATATATATCCCCTAGTGCTGAAATAAAAGAACGTAGGGGATATGGCACAATGAATGACTGTAGATAACATTTATATAGTAAATATTTCAAAGTACTAGAAAAGAATAATTTGAATGTTTTTACCATAAAGAGATAATAAATGTTTAAGGAGAGAGACATATTTAGACTGATTTAAACATTTCATAATGTGTACCTGTATCACAACATCACATAGTACCCCATTAATAGTTATAATTTTTGTTTTTATGTATCAATTAATAAATTTAATATAATTTAAAAGAAAATAATTCAGGGATATTCCTTCCAATTGTCTTGAACCCCATATGAAAATATGGGTGTGTAATTCCCAATATTTTGCTTTGATATAATTTTTTAGGAAAATCTGGTTAAGCCTAGTGTAACAGGTGTATGAGTCTTTGATTTAGGAAACTTCTTTGGTGATGTTTACCACCTTTATTTACCGAAAATTCCAGTAAAAAATAAATGATATTTCTAAAGGAATCCAACACAATAGAAATTTTTAGGTTCATTATCTGTCACTCTCATTTTTATCAGTATATTTTAGACAGGAGGAGGTTATCTTAGTCCATTAAGGCTGTTATGACAAGATACCATAAACTAGGTGGCTTTGAACAGCAAACCTTTGTGTTTTACAGTTATAGAAGCAGGGAAGTCCAGGACCAAGGTGTCTGCAGATACAGTGTCCAGTTAGGGTTGAATTTCTGGTCTTTCCTCTGGATCCTCACATGGCAGAGAACACAGGAACTCTCCTTTCTGAGGCCTCTTTTGTAAGAGCACTAATCCCATTCATGAGACAGAACTAATCACCTCCCAGTGTCCTCCCTTCAATACCTTGTACGCTATAATGCCAACATATGAACTTTGTGGAGACACACATTTACACCACAACAGAGGTAAACTATTTTCACCTAATAACAAAAACACCTGTATTAATAACAGTTTCTGGAGGACAATAACATGGAGTGACAGTACCGCACATGTCACCTCTGATCTCCAAGCAAGCAAGTGGGATCTTCATTATGACTGAGGAATCACAAGATTTTATTAATGTGTCATAATGTTGTCTTGGTTATGAGTCTTATACAAAGAGTTTCACTCTTTGGAGGCGAATACTGACATATTTGCAGGTAAAATAAAATATGATTTATATTTTAGATGTGAGGAAATTGAGGTTCAGAGAGATAAAGCCAAACTTCTAAAATTGAACAACTAAGCATCAATATCGTGTCTATGCATAGTCATCTTTAAAGCCCTTTGCCATCATAGTTACTCTGCTCCAAGAAATCTCTCTAGGAGGAATTTATTCACAATATTTGAGTCCCAGGGGATTTTCTACAAACTCTATTTTCTTAGTTCAAGTAATTTAATCATTAGCATGGATTATACAAAATTATTGCACACTCAAAGTTTATTTACTATGAAAAATAATTGTTGTGTTCCTGGATCAGATAATAAAGGGAGATATGCACAGCTTTATAGAACTATGCTATCCTTGATTTCTACAGATTAATATTCTCTATCTATCTGTCTATCTATCTATCATCTATCATCTATCTATCTACCATCCATCTGTCTATCATCCATCTATCTATCTATCTATCTATCTATCTATCTATCTATCATCTATCTATCTATCATCTATCATCATCTATCTAATCTTCTATCATCTAATTTCATTTTCTTGAATGTCCATGTTGTCATACAAGCTCAGAACATGCTTTTTAGCAATCTCCTTTGGCACTTTTTCAAATTTCATCTTACAAAACACTTATTGCAAAACCTTCCAGAACCTTCTTACACTGAGCTAACAACTCTTGCTCTGGGCTCTCACAATAGAATTCACCTTCCATGTAAGAGACCTTATTACATTACTTTACAAACTAATTGCTTACTAAATTGTTTTCCCCCCAGACTACCAACGATATAGAAGGATTCCTGTTTTTCTGATCAGCTTCAGCATCTGCAAGACCTGGTACAGGGTACAGGTAATGAATAACTGCTGAATTAAAAGGTATTAATATTTTCACCATTGAACTCAGATGTGCTGAAAGAGAAGCTAGAATCTTAGCACTGAAATGAATCAGAAGAATTTTGGAGCAGTGGGTATACAAATCTTGTTCCTTCCACAGCTAAATATTTATGCTATTTTTAAACATTCCTAATCTATTTCCTTCATCACATCTGACTTGCTCATTACATAAACCCAGTTTTTCTGAATGCTATTTTCACAGTGGTTGAAAAAGGGAAATTTGTACGAACTATACCATACCGTAGAGTGTTCCCAAAATTGTCTACTTTACATTAAAAAAGATGGTCTCGAATAGATTTCTTGTTTTTTTTTTCCCCAGAAAAAAATGCATTTCCCAGTAATTTGGGAAGGATTCAGGCAGGTGATTTCTTAGCAAGCACACACAAAAAACCCCACAGGTGTACTTGCTGGCCAGAAATAAATTTTGAAGGCAGTTGTAATCCATGGTTCAGTCGCTTTAGTCGGTAAACGTAGAATGAAGGATAAGATGTTTACCTAAGCCAGATGTAAAATACAATATGTGGATAGCAATGACCTATAATATTTCACAGATGGGTGCGTCTGTCCCATTGAGAAGTCTTCCCAGAAGCCAGAGCATGTGTCCCTTCTGGCTTTGCTGTTTGCCTGAGATCATCAGGAGCCGAAGGGGCAGATGTGCGTGTTTATCACCTTCACAGCTGTTTGTGTGCCCTCCACGACACGCTCCATCAGCCCACTAAGGCAAAGGCAGAAGGGACACGTTCCCAGTGCGTGAGATGCAGCATCCGTGCCCTCCCCCCGCCTGCCTTCACTTCTGCAGCTGAAATGTTCCAGAAGGAGGAAATCCAACAGGAAGATAACAGCTATATCACCAACAGTGCTGCAGAAAAGCTATCCATTGGCAGGTCCTGTTCACAGTCTTTAAAATCTTTGAGATTGCTTGGGAGGATTTAATACATCACCCACTCACACGCAACCCTCTACTCCTAACCATATACGATTTTAATGAGGTTTACATGAAACTCACCTCTAAATGCATTTTAATCTTTATCAACTATTCTTACCCTCTGAAGATGTTGATGAAATTCTTTGTTAATGAGCTAATTTCCCCCCATTGCTCTTCATATTCATGTTTCTCGAACATAGCAACCAATGTGTAGACATTAACATATGCTTAAAATAGAGTTTCTATCCTATCTGGAAGTGTCCCAAGGCATTTGTTACATAATGTAAAAAGTATTTAAATTATGTGGTACCATTATGTCCCTCCCACTTCAAATGTCTATTGATATCAACAGCATCCTATAATTTTCTTTTGAATTTGTGGGACTGTTTATTGTTTTGCCTCATTAAGAACGTGAATTTTGTGAGAAACATTTGGCTTAATTTATTTACGGTGTGTTGTGTTGCCTAGCAGAAAGTGCATGCTGAATAATTGTGAATGAATGGATAAATATCAAAACAATCACATCTTCAAAAGGGTATTAACAATTTATTTTCACGGATGTGTTCAAAAGTAAAAGAATTGAATAATCTTCAGTGTATCCTAGTATCCTAGTGTTTTGATTCAAAGATACATAGAAAATAGCAATCTCCTTTCAAGATCTGACTTTAACTAAATGTTGCTTACTGAGTTAGTGTTACTGTAGAGATCAAATGAAACTGGACAATGTCTTCAAAATTCTATAAAAACAAAAGGTAAACCAGGCATGGTGGCACACGCTTGTAATCCCAGTACTTGGGAGGCAGAGACCAGAGGATCCGGGTTCGTGGCCAGCCTCAGCTACTTAGTGAGGCTTTCTGCAACTTAGTGAGACCCTGTTTCAAAATAAAGATTAAAAAATAAGGCTGGGGTGCAGCCTGGAGGTAGAATGCCCCTGGGATCAATCCTCGGTACAGCCAAAAAAATAAAAAGGTGAGTTTATTAACCATAAACAGGAACAATTAAATTGGTTTTTTTTTTTTTGGTACTGGGGATTGAACCCAGGGGCAAGCTACACTCCTGGCCCTTTTTAAAATTTTTTTGTTTAGACACAGGATCTCACTAGGTTGCTGAAGTTTCGCTACATTGCTGAGGCTGGCCTCTAACCTGCAACCCTCCTGTCTCAGCCTCCCATGTACTAGGATTACAGGTATGCACCACCATGCCTGGTTCAAGTTAAGCTATTAATACCTTTGTATAAAATGAACATAAGGGATTTCAATTAATCCTGAGTTTTCTCTCTATCAGAAAAGGAGAGAGAGAAGGCAAGAGAGAAGCTATCAGAGGTTAGTATTACCTGTCTTCCCAGTAGCGACACTGTTTTCCAGTTTTGAGAGACATCAGCCAGGTGTAGTCCTGGGCATCAGGGGCAGGATGGCCATGGGCGTCCTGCACCTCCCCCAGGTGTACAGGAGGCACCTGCTGCAGGGCGGCCTCAGGCCACCCAGGTTGGCAACTGGGCAGTTTCTGTTCTTCTCCTTCGGCCTAGGGGACCCAGACTCTGCTAGAGGATTCTGGGCTTCTCCCCGTGCAAATAAAACTGACTGACTTCAAACTCCTTCCTAAATGCCAGGCTTACTCTCCCCAGTCTAATTACATTTTCATGATCCCCCCAATTCCTGTGTCGGTCCTTCCACAAGCTCTCCCAAGGGATGCCTATGTCCTTGTCTTGTCTAGTTATTTTGATTTGTTTACATAATGAGGTGCCAGCTGTCAGGTATCAGATCTGCAGCCCACCACCCATCATATACATCATACCACACAACATTGGCACCTCCCTGATCTCCCACCTGGCTGAGCAAAGCCATACAACCTGTGCCTTTTAATCCAAGGGCCTCCCACGTATCTCTGACGTAGGTCTCCTGGTTTGCACAGACCTTCTCCTGAAAAGTATGAATGTCATCTTCTGTCATTTGGTTCCATCTCAACATCTTAAAATACCTATATTTGTGCAGCCCCAGTTTAATTAACTAGGATATATTTCCAATGGCTCTAGTAGAAGTCTAACTGCACAACATATAGATAATGGTAAATCTCGAGGCTATTTTGGAAGTCATGAAGATGTAGCATCTGATCATACGCAAGTGTAGCTGGCAGACATACCTCAAGATGGTTAGGTGGAGATGCCAGACACATTTCATTACAGAGTCATTTCAGTTGCTTTCAAAGGAGTGCTCAGCTTTATACTAAGAAGAGAGGTACTGTAGATCATGTTGATAATGATTCCTTTCCCTAAAATACAGACATGGCTCTTTATCTGGAGTATGACCATACTCAGAACTAATTGAGATCAGAAAAATAAGACTTGCAGAATGGAGTGCTAATTGACAATTTGCAAAATTGATGAAATCGTAACTCTCTCAGGGATAATAACACTCTATTAATGAAGGAAGAGGAAAATGTTATAACACATTCAAAAGAGAAGCCAAATACATATATATGAGAGAGAGGGAGGTGGAGGAGGAAGAGGAGGAGGAGGAGTACATTAATAAGTAAACTAGAAACTTTTTCTGTGAAGGGGGAGGGTAAGGACTGCTTGGGGGGATGGTTAGATGGAGAGGCAATAGATCCTCCATAAAATGGAGCTAATTTATGGTTCTACAGACGAGAATCATTTTGCACTGCTATCAATGACCGCATCTGCAAGTTACAGAACTATAAATGAGAGGCAAGCTGAACACACGTGCTCTACACAATACATACTTTTCCAGTGGAGATAGCCAGTCGTCCTAACGGTCATCCCAGACTTACTAACAGGAATAAGAATATTATATTAATAAACATATTTCACAGAAAAAATAACTTTACAGCTCTAGTGGAACTACACTGAAAAATGTTCCTGCTAATTGCTTAACACCTAAATCTGATTGTATTGAAACTAGCTCCAGTGTCCCCAAAGCTGAACCTAGGGTGTTCACCAAGGAGTGCCTGAAAACTGTATGTCTCTGAAAGAAATCCTAGTACTATCTGAATATTTCAAATACAAGTGAATTAATATGTATATAAATGTACAGCATGATTATGCTTCAAAAAGATGGTGGAAGCATATGAAATATATGGCATATCTTTCTGTTTTTAGGAGTGGAGACACATGTTCATATTCCTAAGCAAGTAGCTTGTAAGGCATACCTACTATCATACATAAGGGGCTGAACTGAACTGCGCACCATAGAAAGCCCTCCAGAATTACTTGGGGACCCCCGTTAAAGAACACACCTTTTTCTCTTGCCATTGTAATTTTTCCCCCACAGTGGGAATTTTCACTGGGGTGCACCAATGTTGGGGTTGGCACGATGTCAGCCATGTTACTATCATTTTCAATAGTGTGGGATTCATAATGCAAGAAAATATTTCATTCAAACAAGAAAGAGACATTTGAAACTCCATTACCATCGTTAATTTTCCCCTGACATTTCATAACATTGATAAGCACAGCACTTTTAAGAGGGTAATGCCATGCAAGCACTAAGAATTAGAAACTCGCTCAGCTTCGTAACAATGAGAGCATTCACACTGAAATGTGATGGCATTTTCTCCAGTAACATAGCAGCATTTTTGTTTGTTCATACTAATGTGTTAGATTATATTTTAATGAAAATATAGTGTATTTAAGAGAGTGCATTTTTGGATACAGGTTAGGCAACTACAATTTAATGTGACCCACTCTTGTGAATTATTTTCTTCTTTTTTTTTTTTTTCGGTACCGGGGATTGAACCCAGGGGCGTTCTACCTCCGCGCTACGCCCCCGGCCCTATTTTTTTATACTTTATTTTGAAACCGGGTCTCACGAAGTTGCAGAGGGCCTCACTAGGTAGAGAGAGAGAGAGACAGGGAGAGAGAGAGCTGAGGCTGGCCGCGAACCCGGATCCTCCGGTCTCCGCCTCCCTAAGTACTGGGATTACAAGCGTGCGCCACCACGCCCGGCCCTATTTTCTTCTTTAAAAATCTATTTTCATCTGGGGGCAGTGGCACAAACCTGTAATCCCAGTATTTGGGAGGCTGAGGCAGGAGGATCACAGGTATAAGCCCAGCCTCCGCAACTTAGCAAGACCCTCAGCAACTTAGGCACACCCTGTTTCAAGATTGAAAAATAAATAAACTAAAAGGGCTGGGTGCAGCATGGAGGTAGAATGCCTCTGGGTTCAATCCCCAGCACCACAAAAATAAATAAATAATAAATTAATTAATTAATTAAATAAAAATGAAAAGCTCAGAGGTAGAATGCCTCTAGTTCAAACTCCAGCACCAAATACAAAAATAAAAACAAATAAATAAGTAAATAAAAAGGGCTGCGGGTATAGCTTGAAAGTAGTGTGCCCTTAGGTTTAATCCCCAGTACCAAAATAAATAAATAAATATTTTCCCTTTTTAGGGATATCTAAAAAGGACACCATCAGGGATATTATGTTAAGATAAAAGAATATCCCTTGGAAAACCATTTATAATACTGGAAAAAATCATAGAAACTCAATGTTTAAAAATATTGCATTGCATCGAAAAGCCAAAAAAAAAAATCATGGGTTATTGAATGCTTAAAACTATTGGAAATGTTCGTGATACAGTGTTCAGAAAATTTTTAAAAAATTAGCATCACAGGATGGCTCCAAAAATGTGTAGCCCAGGAGAAGCTGAGGAGACAGTGGGAATTCCTTTGGACTTAAGGTTGGTGTCTCCAAGAGACGCTCACACCCTCTGTGGAAGATGGAAGTGGACGTGATACCCATCCTACAGACACTGACAGATGGACTTGGGCACGCCCAAAGCTTAAGCAGCTTCCTGCTGAGCTTCTAGAAAATTCCCCATATGGGTGCTGTAGCCTGAGGTGCTCCTGCTGAACTGTCCCTCATGACGTGAGGTCAGTTCTGAAAAGCCACTTGCTTTGATGATGGACCCACGGGAGCTGGTGACAGTCCTGACCCTCAGTTCATCCACCCCTTTCGTGGTGCAGAATTCTGTAAGCTCTTTTATTAAAACCCGTCATTGCTGGTTTACAGAGCTTGGCCTCTCCTTTAGAGTTCAAGGTCTGGCTCACCAGACCAGGATGGAGAAAGTAACCATACGAACATGGGGGCAGTCAAGAAAAATGAACCTTCTTCATCCCTGTGGATGTTCTAGCATTTAGTACAACCCTGAGCTGTTTTAGGTCACATTTAGACTTTTCTGTAAATACATCAGGATTTTTAAAATTAATTCATAATTTCTTTTCATTCCGACACTTCATCCACTTTCAGTAACCTCCTAGATTGGGATTAAACTGTCGGCTTGAGGTGATTTCCCCCTGTCTATCAATCCCCTTCTTGTTCACACTCCCTCCAGTTCCTCTCCTTGATGGATGGGTGTGTGGAACGGAGGCGCGCTCTGATCCCTGATAGCAGGGCAGGAGGCTTCCAGAGCCCTTCCTGTTGGCGTTAGTTGACATCCTCCTGAGAGGCGGTGTGCTGAGCATGGAGGGAGGATGTCCACTCTCCTACAGAGCGGGCGACAGCTTGGACCATGTCAAACTGCCTGCCTGTAATGTGGTCATATCTCTTAACTTCTATGTGCACACGCCTTGTGCCTCAGCACTGTGTTCAGAAAATTTTTAAAAAATTAGCATCACAGGATGGCTCCAAAAATGTGTAGCCCAGGAGAAGCACAAGGCATGTGGAATTACTTCCAGAAATTCATTCTACAATTATACTCATATAGGGTCAAATGTCATATGAGCAAAACTGTCACGTTTGTTATTTATTTTTATTTATTTATTTATTTATTTTGCAGTACCGGGGATTGAACGCGGGGGCGGTCTACCTCCGCGCTACACCCCCAGCCCTATTTTTTATACTTTATTTTGAAACCGGGTCTCATAAAGTTGCAAAGGGCCTCACTAAGGAGAGAGAGAGAGAAACAGAGAGAGAGAGAGAGAGAGAGAGAGAGAGACAGGGAGAGAGAGAGCCAGAGAGTTGAGGCTGGCCACGAACCCAGATCCTCTGGTCTCCGCCTCCCAAAGTACTGGGATTATAAGCATGCACCACCATGCCCGGCTGTTATTTATTTTTAAATAAATATATTAGAAAGAAAACCTAAAAATACATCATTATGGAAAATGGTGATTCACAACAAAATACCAAATACCTACAGATTTGTTTGCTCTCATATCTATTTGTGTATATGTGTGCATATATTAGCTCTGAAAGGTCCGTAACTAACTTTTGACTCTGGAGGGTTCTGGGGAGAGATTTCGGGAAGTTGGGTGCAGAATCAAAGAGGTGAATTTTAGAGTAAGACCTTTTCATCTTTTGACTTTTGTACTTTATAAATCTACTCCCTTTACAATTAGTTTGAAATACCTAAGATTAATAATTAATCTCTACCTTTTGTTTCCCCATAGATGGGTATCACAGTTCCTGACACCCTGTCTTCACATCCTTCCTTTCTTTAAGCATCCTCTCAGGCTGAAAGCAGCTCGACTTCCTTCGGGGCCAGCATCTGCCTAGTTCAGGGTCAGCTCCCCTTTCTCATAATAGGCAGGAAAGTAAACTCTTTAGGCCCCACGGGATGCATGGTCTCTCTCATAGCTATTCAATTCTGCCATTGGAGAACTGAAGTATCAATACATACTATGTAATCAATGGGCAAGCCTCAGCCCCAATAAAACTCTTTTTCTTTTTTTTTTCCCCAAACAGGCAGCAGGCCACAGGTGACTCAAGGATTCTCAACTCTGGCTAGTGACCCTTTTTAGATGTTAGTATGTGAAACGGATGAAGGAATTGGGAAAGGTCTCCGTATCCACAATCTAGTTTTCAATATTATTATCTTGTACTCTATTGGAGGTGAATTATTTATACTTCATATGTTAATTCACACATTAGTAATCCTAACCTTTCCTGAAGGAAATGGAAACCTCCATTAAAACAAGAGGAGACACACCAAAGACTGTGTTCATGTATGTGTGTATGACTTTGAAGCTCACTATGATGTATAATTACAATGCACCAATAAAAGTAGATTAAAAAAAACAAGAGGCGAGTCAGTATGAGAAAAATCAAATAGAATAGCTCCTTTGTACATTTCAAACTGTAACCCATCTTATTTAACAGCTTTATTAAGGTGGAATTCGTGTACCAATCAATTTTTTAAGTGTAAACATTTATTCTGTTTAGGGAATTTATATAAAATCAAATTTAGGACATTGCTATGATTTCAGAATCACCCGGGTGCTGGTTGGCAGTGGATTCTTATTCCTGCCCCTGGCCAGGCAACCACTAATATACTTCTGTTTCTATAGATTCAACTTTCCTGACATTGCACAGAAATGGGACTATACTATGATGGTCTTTGGGGGTAGGCGTCTTTCAGTTCACACAATGTTCGTGAGGTTTATCCATTTTTTTTACGTGTATCAGTACTTTGTTCCTTTTTATTGCAGAATAGTGTTCCATTGTATGGCTGTGCAACTTTTATTTATTCATTCACCAGTTGGTAGATATTTGGATTATTTCCATATTTGGGCTATTGTGAATAATACTGTTTATTTCTTTATTGTAAAATTTAAGAAAATATTTTATAAGAAAAAGTGCTTATGATTAAAAATATAGTATAGCTTTCTTCTTAGTCAGAGAATTTAGTGCTAGAACACTAATATTTTTCAGAATGAGTATGAACTTCTAGAGCCAGTTTCTTTGCTACTGATATTCAAATTATTCACTTTTATCCTTTCAGAACCTCCATTAATACCGGCATTCAGTTTTGGCCAACTCTTAACTTCTCAATGGACTGTGAACCTAGGTACTTCAGTTCCTTAGGGGTCAGGCTCTCTGCTACAGTGTAGGCAATGTCCCCAGGCATTTAATTCCTTCCCAAAGTCTGTACACAAAGTTATTGCCAGCATTGCTACCAGTAAGAATGATCTTTTATCGACCATTTTATTTAGAGTAACTAACATTGACCCTTTTGAAACAGAGTTTTGAGTCAAATTGGATTCTTATCTTTGCTCTATCTACCTCAAACAACTCTCTTTACTAAGGGGTCACTGCTCCGAGAAAGTAGAGTCTGGAGAAATTGGGGAGAAGGCAGAATCAGAAAACATTCTAAATAGAGAAGAAACTCGTACATTCCAAATCCTTTCAAGACACCAACGTAGAATGAGTAGTGAAATTTTTGGCTGAATATACATATGAATATGTAATGCTATTCATACTGTAGGATAATTGAGGATTTTTAAACTTATTTATTGAAGGGATGAATTTTCAGCTATTTGATATTTTCATGGGCATTGCAGTTCCATGGTGGCTTCTAAGATGCCTTGGGCAAGAAGTGCTGACATGGTCCCTGGGGGCATGAACTTCCAGATTATAGTTTGTATCTGGTTATTATCCCATGGAAAATGTGGAGAATCTTAGCATTTATCCCATTATCATCACTAATAGAAAAATAAAGGTAAGGTTCCAGAGAATGTGAATCACAACTTGCCTATGTTGGTATAGCTGCCTCAGTCTCATAGCCCTCAGCCCTCTGTAGAGAGAGGATCTGTAGATAGAGGTGAGGTCTTTGTAATGAAGTTAGCAGCCAGGTGTGGTGGTGCACGCTTATCATTCCAGTACTTGGGAGCCTGAGACAGGAGGATTGCAAATTCGCGGCCAGCCTCAGCAACCTCATGAGGCCTCTGCAACATAGTAAGATCCTGTTTCAAAATAAAAATTAGGGCTGGGGGTGTTGCTTGGCAGTAGAATGCCCCTGAGTTCAATCCCTAATACCACACACACAAAAAAGTTACCAACAGAAGCTGGTTTGCTCTCAAAATGCTACCAGTTTCTGGTCTCACATTGGTTCCTTCCTCCCTCTAAGAATCATGGCAACCATAATAAAACTGAGAGGTGATTGAGTATTGAAGGAAAAGTCCTTGTTGTCCAGAGAATAGGAGAAGCCAAAGCTGGAAGAAAAGACTGGCGTCAGTTTCCCACCTGAACAAAGGATGAGGGTCCTTTTAAGAGTAAGGGAGGAAGCCAGGAGTGGTTGTACATGCCTGGGAGGCTGAGACAGGTCGATCACAGGTTCTAGACCAGCTTCAGTAATTTTGCAATTCCCTCAGCAACCTAGTGAGACTGTTTCACAATAAAAAATAAAAAGAGCTGGGTGTAGCTTGGAGGTAGGGTGTCCCTGGGTTCAATCTTCAGTCCTGCCCCCCACCCCCACACACAGATTAAAGGGAAGATTTTAGGAAATGAGTAGGGAGATTATAAATAACTTTTTCTGGGGAGGGGGTTGTGTCCATTCTGCAGATGGGGGAACCTTCCGGTAATCCTTCTCATAATCATTACATGGGCCAATTATAGTCTAGGTCAAAAGAAGCTGGGCAGAGATGGCACAGGTGGGGGGGGCTTTACTAGAGTTTTGTGTTCAATGTGATGGTCATGAGTCTTGGGGTGGATAGCAGGTGCTCACACCTCCTTCATGGCTGAACCCAGCTTTGCCCACTTCCATCTACAGTCTGCTCATAGCACTGGCTGATGTCCCAGTTCTCTGACTTGTCAGTTGGGTACTCTTGGTCAGAAACCATACAATGGTTGTCTAAAAGGATTGTTTGTGTCAGAGTTTGAGAGGATATTTGCTTGGTGACAAAACCGGGGCTAAAAATTTCTGGGGTTAAACAAATTACTGTTTAGCAAATTATTGTTAGAAAATTCTCAATCTTATCTACAAGAAATTTATTTATTTTCTTTTTTTGTGCTGGAGATCGAACCCAGGGCCTTGTGTATGCTCAGATGTGTTCTACCATCCAGATACACCTCCAGCCTTGGATTTTTAATTAGAATTCTAAAAGCTTAATTCTTGGTGACATAGCTGCCGGGGAAGAAAGTCACTCCTGATGTTTTATGTGCTCTGTAGTCACAGAGTCAGTTCTCCAACAAAGGGCTCCCTTGTTAGTTATAAACCAAACAGCGACATGGGCTCTTTTGTTCAACCTTGTGGACACGTGTCCCTGTTCTATTTCTTTTATATATAAATTTTGCTATCCAGTGTTTGTCTTTTGTATACGCCGCGTCTCTACAATGTTAGTGACCTGCCGATCTGCTTCTCCTTTAATCATCTACTTCTTTTTTTACTTATCTCTTGAAAGAAAAATCCATATGCCACCTCTGAGTCGAGTTTGTTTTGTTTGAGGAAATCAGGTAATTCTTTTTAAACCTTATTAAGCATGCTATTACAGGCTTAGCTGGCAAGAGGCATTAGGCCATAGTAAAGACCCAGACTCTGGGTCCCTGCAGACCAGGCAGGCAGAGACAGCCTAATCAAAGGCAAAACTCTCACTTCTCCTGAGTAAAAAATGGGAGTCCATTTCCTAGGTCTGTCTTTCTCCCCTCTTATCCTGCCTGAGGCAAACTGGCCTGCCCTAAGCTACCCTGAGGAGTGACCTGACAAGTCAAGCCATCACCGCAAACCCCCAGTCACTTGCTGTCACAGTGTAGTCCACCAAGCACAGGGGGTCTTTCTTCGTGAAGCTCTCCTGTTTCTTCTACCTACTGCAGCAACCCAAGAGTAGAAATGGTGACTGCATTTGCTTATCCATAATTATACAGATATAGATGAATCTTGATAGTGACCTGAATCTCAACTGTGTACGGGGACTTAAGCACTGTTATTTCATGTCATCTTGAGACCACTGTGGAGTGGATAATATTTGGCCCATTTTATGGATGAGGCACTAGAGACATAATTAACAAAGTCTAAACCTGTTTGCTTCACCTGTATACAACCCTGGATCGTCTCCTGGAAGCACTTTTCTTTACATCTCTCTCTCTCTTTCTCCCTCTCTCTCTCTCTCCCCTTCTCTCTCCACAATACCCTTGTGTATTTTCCATCACCATCATATTAAATTAGCCAGTGGCTATCTCTACATGAGTGTCAAAAGAACCTCAAGCTTAATCACCAAAACTAAAGGGAGCAAAAGACTCCTGTTCATTCTTCTCACATCTCATTGTGCCCACCCAAGCTCACCCTATCCTCTTTAGTGTGCAGAGTATAACCCGCGCTTTTGTAAGAACACACACACCTCCTGTCATTCAAGCCAGGGCATTTGAATGACAAGCAGCACACTCTTGTCAGGATGGAGCAGGTTGGACTGACATTGCCCGGGCAGATATCACTCACACATTGAATATGCGTGCATAGCCTCTTCCTAACCAACAGCGACTGTGACAGGGGCATCCATCCTGAATCATGTTCGTCTTGCCTCCTCCCTTCTCCTCCTCATGGCTTCTTTTCAGTTAACTTCTACTCATCATTTTTTTCCAAGTTATCTATAGCCAAACCATTTCTCATGTTTTTCCTATGTTCACATAAACATTTGTTCTTGTTCATTGTATTGTACTAGTCAGCATTTTCATAGCTATATCCAAAACAACTGACCCCACAACATACAGGAAGGAAGATTTATTTGGTCAGGTTGGAGAACTTGAGTTCAGTCCATGTGCAGATCTCAGGGCATGGCAGTGGGAACAGAGAGAGAGAGAGAGAGGGAGCACAAAGCTTCACTCTCACATCATGGAGGCCGGAAGCAAGAGAGAGAGTGAGAAGAGGAGGAACCAATATATAATCCCCATGGCCACAGCCCCAGGGACCCACCTTCTCCAGTAACCACCCAGATAAATCTATTACAATGGATCTATCCACTGCTCAGATTACAACTCTCATCACTTAACTATACCAACCCTGAATATTAATAAATGAGCTCTTCAGGGGACATTCTATAACTATAGCACTTATATAATCAGATGTATCCAGCTACATGGTTTCTCCTCCTCTCTCTTCCCACAAATCTCCAAGTCCTTGGTGTCTCATTCATCATCATATCCCTATTGCCCAGGGTCAATACAGACTCTCAACAAATACTTTAGGGATGTGAAATGAATGAGACGCTGACAGCAGTCAGAGGGATATAATTGCTGGATACTGAAACTCCCTTTTAATCTAATTAAATTTCAATTCCTTTACGGGGCTTAATGCAGTTCTGCCCTAGGCCAGCTTCCTTGCCATCCTGTCAGTTATAAGGCATTATTATTATTCTCTTACCCCATTCAGCATTGCGCATCCAGCAGCACTGCATTCACACTCAAAGTAAAGCCACATTTCATATGCACGACAAAAGCCACTCCTACAGATGTGAGCGTGATTTTTAAAACTGCATCTTAACCAAAAAGTTTAAACCAGGAAAGACGTTTTGTATTATCTTATCCCTTCAAGGAATCTCAACTCATTTAACTTTCATAAATGTTATTCTACCCAATTTGAGGGACACTTTGCAAAACTGACAAGGTCCTGAAAAACAAGAAAAGACAGAGTAGTTTCTTACCATGGGGCGTCGAGTCTGAGAAGACGATGAAGGGGGACAAGGTGTATTGAGTGGGATCCTGAAACCGAAAGACTAGTGGGAAAACAGGTGGCATCTGAAAGGTTTGTAGCTTCATTCATAATATTGCACCACTGTTAATTGCTCTTTTTTAATTTTAATTTTTATTAGAGTGGATTTATGATCACAGCAAAACTGATAGAACAGATTTTTTTTCATATGCTCCCTGTCCCCAAATACATATGGCTTTATATACATATGCATTTATATGCATATAAAATATACCTTATTGACATCTAAGTGTACATATATTTCATTGTTTGTCTATATACATATATGTATCATATATATATATGTATATTTATACATGTAAGAATAGAAGTATATAATTAGACTCTCAAATTCTCTTTTGCTATAGACTTTCTTTATTATCCCAGTAGCTTTATGCTTCTGTCAATTTGTTGGCATTTTTCCCACAAATGCACTCAAATAGGTTACCAAAGCAGTCTATGATAAACTACTTCTTGTGGTAATTAATCCAATCATTTTATAGATGAATGAAATAAAGATGCAGAAAGAAAGTTGTTTGTTAAATTTAAGTTTGATCATTTAGAAAGAATTATGTAGAATGGCCAAAAATTTTTCTTCAGAATTAGGTTTGAGCAAATTTTCCATAAAATACTTGAGAAAATCCACAAACAATCTGTCCTTGTATCATTTTGGAAATACTTAAATTCTGGCTTCGTTTTAAAAAAACTCAGGACAGGAGATAAAATATTGTTTTGCTGTGGGTGTAGTTTATGCAGAATTCTATGAAAGGTAAAATCTGAGTCTCTTATTAAAAAGTAGGTAAATACACATTTATATTAATAGTTAAAACAATGTATTTTTGTTATTCTGTGTTTAAGCAAAATACTCAGTTTAACCAAAGCATTGAGAGTACTAGGTAGGAGAATTGTGTGTGTTTCTACATATTCAGATGCATCTGTATACACGTACACAGGTAAATCATATACTGTATATATGTGTGTATGTGAATAGACGCCTTCTAAGCTTCACTATTTCGTGCAATACTTTATTACATTTTATACAATTGTTTTTACGTAATTTTGCATCCCACATAATATTCGTGTATTTTTGCATAATGGGTTTTAAGCATTACTTCTTTAACCATCAATCAAGTGAAATAGTGCTCAACCTCCTGTCATTTGAAAGGAAATCTCTGGCCCTCTGAAACCCCAGCAGACATAAAACAGTATTCAGGAAGAAAGGAGAGCAGAAATTGAGGTCTTGGTCAAGGTACATTTTGAGGATAAGTTCTTCCTTTACCTTTGTTCACATTTTTCTGTTCCTTTCCTCTGTTTGTATCATCAAAAGTTAACAGTAGAATTAGCACACAGTTTAGAAGGAAACCATCACTCTTGTCTGCTCTACTTCAGAAATTATGGTCCACTAATGGCTCCAACAGCACCTGACTCCACATCCAACCTTCCTGCTCTTCCCACTACATTTACGCTTCCTACTCTCAGAACTCCATTAATTTCTCTTCTCAAAGTCAGTCATGAGAAGTCTCATTCATAAAGTAGATACATAGGATGGAGTCTCCAGGCATGGGAACAAAGGAAGCCACCACTCCACTCCATCTTTTATCCAGGACTCGGGGTTCTGGCTCCAGCTCTGGATTTTGGGGGCCTTGAGCCACAGTGGCCTGTCTCGCCTCCTGCCCCCTTTCTTTGCATAATAATTTAGCATCATGATTAGAAGGTTCATTCTCGCTCTGACATGTACTGGCTCCTTTTTATGTCCAAACATTCTTCCATTGCATGCATACACTGTATTTGCTTATCTTTTCATCACTTGAGGGATGGACATTTGATAACCCTTAGGCTCTTATGAGTAGTACTGTTATAGGTGTTCGTTCACGTACAAGATCTGTGTAGACAAATGTTTTCCTTTATCTTTGGTGTGGAGCTAGGAGTAGAACTGCTAAGTCAAATGATAATTCTACCTTTACCTTTTAAGAAACCACCAAGCTGTTCTCAGCCTCTATACCATGTGACATCTGACTATCAATGTTGCTCTATTTTTGTGCTTGACATTTAGAGAAAGTGTAAAAATCTCTGCAGCTCGTAAAAATTGCTTGTAGGCTATTGACAGAGGGCATTTTATTTCATAATTGTAAAAAATGAGCATAATTCACTTGAATGCTCTTAAGGAAAAGTAAATAACTAGCTTTTGTTTCAGTGAATGTGATATATTTTTATTCTTCTAGAATAGTTATTAATGTCACTCTTTGCATTTCATCTCTTAAGGAAGTGGTGGTGGTCAACCACAGTTTATGTTTTATTATTAAAAATGTTGATTTTGTGTAGATGCTCCTATAATATTAATCATCCGTAATTCATGGATAGATTTTCTATCTTTGAACATTAATATAGTTTCTTATCTTTGAAATTAATAAAGAGAGCTTTCTCTTGTTCATTTTTAACTGGTAATCTCTGTGCCGTGGTTTGTACATGGCGTGAGTTTGTCTCTAAAGGGTTCTTGTGTTGCAAACTTGGTCCTCAAGGGGAAAGCAAGGAGGCGGGGCATAATGGAAGTCCTCAGTTCATTGGGATTGTTCCTGCAGAAGGAATTGAGGTGGCTGTCATGAGACCCCTGGGTGAGTTCTTATAGAAGGGTTGTTATGAAGGACAAGCATGCTGCTTCCCAGTCTCTCTGGCTTCCCTCTGGGGACAAGCTCTCTCCTTCTTGTTCTCTCTCACTGTTGTGATTCCATCCACTGTGAGGTCTTCAGAAGAACAGAGTTGACACCAGTGCCCTGTGACCTCCAGCACTTTGAGCTAAACCAGCCTATTTTGTTCATAAAATTGACTTCCTCAGATACCTCATCATAGTAATAGAACACAGACTAATACATAATACTTCCTGTATACAGGGGAGAAGGATTCAGTATTATAACCAGCAGTTGGAAAGGTCTGGCTACAAAAATAATGTGTTTGAAGGACACTCTGTAATTGATTCGTTTTAAGTTGTAGGATTGTTCAAGTGGGTTTGAAACTGCCCTTGAGGACCTGTTCCTCACAAGTATGTCCAGATAACACCCTTGAACTGGCCCCAAAGGTGAGGGACAGAGCGTGGAGGTTGGCAGAGTAAGAACCAAATCCATGAGCAGACAGAGGGTTCCGACAGGATCTGAGAGAAAAAAAAAAAAAAAAAAAAGCGGTGTAGACAATGAAAAGAGTTTAATGAGAACGTGTTAACGTTCTCCGCAGTTCAGAGAGGGGCCCACTGTTGGGGAGGAGGGGTGTTGCCTGCTAAGGAGGACCACAGGATCAAATCCTTTACGTGCTCCCTCTGTGGCTGACGCGTTTCAATGTTTCCAAGATTCCTTTAATGATGATCTCCCAGCATATGATTCTGAAAACCAAACAGAATTCAAAGCTCTAATTGTCTTCCTCTTAAGGCATTTTTTTTTTTTTTTTGGTAATGATGGCAATGACTTCGCTGGCTATGAAGCCTCTTACATGATATTATCATGCAAGAGGACAGTTCATGTAGACCAGTGGTTCTCTATTAGAGGTGACCTTGCTGCACCTCCATCCACCACCCACCAAGGACGCTGGGTCTCCACTTGGGGTTGGGTGGGAGCTTGTATACTATAGATGTCTCACCTGCACAGGCCAGGCAGCTGAGAAAGTCCCACAGTGAACAAAGCCAAGACCGCGATAAAGCAGGCCCTTGTCAGTCCCACTGCACCTTGGGGCCCTGCGCCACACACATCCTCTGGGCCGTTGAATTATATCCCTGTGGCCTGTTTATCAAAGCTGAGAAATTATCATGAGCTCCATGCTGTCATGCACCTTCTAGACTCAATTTGGATTTCACTGGTGTTTCCTTGAACTCCCTTTTCGTTTCCAGAAACTAATCCCCTTTAGTTTCCACTGAATTCCTCAGTCTTTCCTTGTCTTCTGTGCCCTTGAATCATTTGAAGAATAGTGGTCAGGTGTTTTCTAGAACTGCTCAAATTTTTAAAAAACTCATCTTTGGAAGTTTAATTATTTAATGTTAATGTTTAAATTAAATTGTACACTCAGCTGGAGGAGCTAAATCATTCTAAAATTCTTATTAAAAATAGCACATATATATCATTTATCACACTTTTACCTAACAAAAATCTTGTTTCATAATTTGCCATTTCCATCTTAGTTGTTGCCCATGTGTTTGTTTATTGGGTTGTCTTGTGTTTTCTCAAGCTCTGAGATCTTCACCTTTTCTCATGTGTGTAGAGGCATTTTATATGTTCGATAAGTTGGCGCCAAATTTTGATCATATGATTTTCATTGCTTCTCTTATATTTTTTACTCAGCAATATTCTTAGGTAGTTTTTTAAAAACAACTTTTTATCAGTACTGGAAATGCAAGGGGTGGTGTACCACTGAGCTACATACCCAGTCCTTTTTGTTTTGAGACAGGGTCCTACTAAATTATAGATCCTGGCCTCAAACTTGTAATCCGCCTGCCTCAGCATCCTGAGTAGCTATGATTACAGGCACACACCATCACAGCTTTTAAAACATAATTGAGATATAATTTATATGCCACACAACTTGTCCATTTGAATTTTATAATTCAATGGCTTTTAGTATTTTCACGGATATAGACACCTATCACTATAGCAAGTTTTAATGTTTTCATAACCTCAGAAAGAAACCTGAACCTGATAGCTCTCACTGCGCCACCTTCCAACCCCGACTCTCAGCCCTAAACACCCAAGAACCTATTTTCTGTCTCTGCAGATTCCTCCATTGTTTGGACTTTCAGTGCTGTGCACATATGTGTGAATGCGTGTGCACATGTGTGTGTTTTTACTGATCCAATCTGCTCATTCTTCATTTTCTACGGATTTCTAAGATATCTGATTCACTATATCTGAGCCACATCTCATTTTCCAGTACTGCTATCAATATGCTATTTCCTTGAATTTCTTTTACCTCATTTTGTTTATCTTATTTTAAGAGTTAAAGTCAATATATGAGCTCAATTTGAGAAACTATGGATGCATTAATCACTTTGAAACAGTTTAAAACTATTTTAACTTAAACATTCTAATTGGTTATAGTACTGCAATAATTTTAGACCAGAAGCTGTCAAACTTTAGTATATAGCATCATTAGCATGTAGGAGTCTTGCTAAAATGGCAACTAGACTAGGCCTAGGTGGGTCTCCGAATTTTCACTTCTACCATCTTCCTAGGTGCCTGACTGTGCCCCTGGGCACCACACTTCAAGAACCACAGCTGTGGGCTTAATTTTGTATGTATCTGGTGTTAAGTTCTGCAATGTGCTGGATTTAAATGAATTTAAATTAGATCATGGAGAAGGAGAATATCATGTGATGTTTAGATTAAACTCAATATCATTTTCCTCATTTGGAACAAAACATATTTTTGAGGCGCCTTTCACAAGCTAGCATCCATTCAAGTCATTGAAGCACTGTTAAGGTGCAGATTTTGATTCAGTATGGTTGGCTGAGTTGTGACCCCAAACTCTGCATTTCTAAGTTAGTAAGCTGTTGAAGGACTCAGATCTCATTCTTAACCTGGCTACTTATTAAAATGCAGAGCCTCAGGTCCCAACCCAGAACAAATAATTCAGCTTCTGCATGTTCCTGAGATGCTCCAGTAGATGATTCGTATGCATTTGAAAGTTCAGCATGCTGCATGGGTCTAGACGCCATGTTCTCAACTCTAGCTTCAGATTAGAATGAGTTGTGGGCTCCTGTCCTGCTATGATGACTTGAATGATCTTGGCTTCCATGTATACATTTAAAGCATATTTTAAAAGCCCGTCCAGTGACTGTAGTTGCAGCCTTGTGGAGAAGTCCTGGGTTGGCTGGGGGGCCAGGGCCCCTTCATCCCCCTTTTTTGCTAGCACTGATGAACTGATGCGTTTTGAGTACCAGCTGCTTCCTTCCACCCTGCTCCACGTTCACCCGCCCAAGGCTCTACTCTGTTGTAGAATTGCGCTCATCCATCAAAAGGTCTCACTTTTGATCAGCACAATGACACTTGTCTGTTCTCCTACTCTAGAATGTGATTAAATCTCAAAAGTAGGAAATAATTCTATTAACTCCATATCATTAGACTAGGAGGCCAACACTGAATATAATAGGTGGTATATTTGTTGGCACTTAATAAATGCTTATTGACAGAATATTTTCTACAGTTTGGAAACATTCAAATTTTTTACCCTCCATTCATGGACTTTGCTTTTATAAGGAAATTTGCCTCTGGACTTATACTTCTGGTGTTTTAGAGAATAATCTCATGTCATGGCACTCTTTCTGGATTGAGCTCTTAATATGCATTCAGTAATTTGGTATATACATATGGAGCAAAGTGTGTGCTTGCTAAAATCCAGTTAAGATTCTAGAGTCAAAACTTTCCATACATAAAATGATAATATAAGTGACATTTCTTCTAAAAATGAAAGTTTAAGTGCAAAGATTAAGTGTCTATGTGCTGCTGTATGCAGTCTCTTCTCTGCCAAGGGTGCTCAATATTTGTTGAATGAGAGATTCACCCCAAGATCCTCTAGGCTAGAGTTTTTATCAACTCATAGAACATGCATACAGAGGCAGAGTGGATAGCCTGGAAGGAGGCTGCCGGGAAAGTAAGGCTGGGCAGGCACAGCAGCATTGACTGCAGCTAGCAAGGTTCTTGTAACTCTCCTAGATCCATACTTCAGTCTCACAGCTTGCATACGATTCATCAGACAGAAAACAGTAATTACAAAGACATAATAAAAGGGTGATTTCCAGAGAAGCTCTTCGGTGCCCTGTGTGTCACGGTAGGAAATGTAGTTTTGTAGCTTTTAAGAGAGAGGAGCGCGGCAGGTGTGGGCCCTGAGTCCACTGGGGTGCGAGCTCTTTGACAGCCAGGTCTCCTTTTATTAGGATCATTGCAGGCAGTCTTGGGTTGAGTTGAAATTGGAAAGCTATCCTAAAATGTGTTAAAATGATGTAAATGGAATGGATTGGTTGTCATAAAGCATGTGTGAGTCCTGTCGTTGTGGTGAGCAATAGGATGCTCTTGATGACTCCTGTGATGTGGAAACAGTCCACTGCACAGCCAAAGGGTGCAGGTCCTGACCACATCTTCTGAAAAGATAGTGAAATTTAGTAGGTTAAACCACGTCAAAGTTTTGAAGGTTCAGCAATCCGTGGCAGGTGACCCTTTGCCATTTTCAGGGTAATGATTGCAAAGATGACAGACTAATATGTGTCAAAATTTGGGGGCTCACAGCTATGTGCAAATGTAACTCAACAGGCGGTCAAGTCCTGCTGAATGCCCATGTACTGAATACTGTATTTTTTGCTGAAAACGATTCCTTCAGCAATCCCAAGGCAATCTTATATGCTAGGAAGCCAATTGATCAAGCTTTGTCTACTAAACCTTTTTTGTTTAAAAGTTCCATTTAATACACAAAAACATGTGATCAGTTTTGCTTTCAAATTCGTTGATGCAGCCACCACCATACTAGTCCTATCTGCTGATTATTTGAATCATGTTTGCCGGTTGACTTTTTCTCTTACTGTTTCAACAGAGAGAGCAGTCTATTTATATATATATGTAATAAGAAGTAAATATTTTTGTAAAATTTGGAAGATATGTAATGCTGTATCTGATTTCTGAGCAAAATAAAAGTGGTGAAATTATAGCTGTAACTTAACAGTATAATATCCATAAAAACTAATTGGCTCTGAATTATTATTGGAAAGTACATGAGGTTTTTTTGTAGTTATGATAATAAATTTCAACCAAATCCCTATAATATGTTTGCAACGTGCACATTTTAAGAAAATCAACTAGGAAGAATAAATTAATATATTCTAAACACTATTCTTGTATTGATTTATTACATTTTAAAATCAAATTTTCAAAGATTTATTTCTTTTGCCCTAAAAAATATTGTCACCAGATGACTGAACACTTTAAATGAGATCTTCCAGAAATTCTACAAAAAGAAAGTAATGCTGAATGACTACAGTCTAAGAGAACACAAATCTAATTTTCAGGAAATTAAAAAGTTCAGTGTTAGCCGGGCATGGTGGCACACGCTTGTAATCCCAGTACTTTGGGAGGCAGAGACCGGAGGATCCGGGTTCGCAGCCAGCCTCAGCTCTCTCTCTCTCTCTACCTAGTGAGGCCCTCCGCAACTTCATGAGACCTGGTTTCAAAATAAAGTATAAAAAAATAGGGCCAGGGGTGTAGGGTGGAGGTAGAACGCCCCTGGGTTCAATCCCCGGTACCGCAAAAAAAAAAAAGTTCAGTGTTATAAAATGTAGACTAATGAATATATTTGAATTGTTGGATGAATAAAGAAATAAAAGAAAGTGTTATACGAGAATAACATCAGGAGTATCAATCTAGATTCCACTGGGCAATAACATAGTCGGTAAAAGTGGGAGGTGTGCCCCAATGATGAACCAGCTCATGCTCTTGTGATGAATGCTATTTTAAATCATAGCTGATATTTTTGACGAGATTATAATTTTCCCTATGGACATATGTGTTAAATTGTGTACTCCAGCCAGGCATGGTGGCACACACCATGTACTTGGGAGGCTGAGACAGGAGGATCCCAGGTTTGAGGTTAGCTTCAGCTACTTAGTGAGACTCTGTTTTAAAACAAAAAATTAAAAAGTGAGCTAGGGATGTAGCTTAGAAATAGAATGCTTCTGGGTTCTATCCCCAGAACCATAAATAAAATAAAATGAATGAATGAATCAACCAATCAATAAAATAAAGAGGGCTAGTGATATAGCTCAGTGGTAGAGCCACTCTGGGTTCAATTCCCAGTGCTACACACACACACATCGACACGCAATGTACTCTGGCTCATAAAAATATCCTCATTACAAACACATATTAGTCCTGTGCCCTAGATAGCTTTTTTCTTTCATTCTATATGATAGAGGCAATATGGTATATTTGGAAACAATGTTAATTTCAGAATCAAAAGTGCTGTGTTTGAATGCTAAGTCCACTTATTCATTAGAGTGCCATTCATTTATTTGTTCAAAAACTCATCCTATGGTCTAGCGTAAGTTTTCGTCCAAGTTCAGTCGTGGGAGTGATCATCCGGAAGGATTAGAGGACACACCACCTTCCTGGGGATTGTGACCTGGGAGAGCGAAGTGAGTCAGTGAGAAATTACGGGGGAGGAAGACTGAGAACTGGAGGGGCAGTCACATTGCTAGGGGACACGCAGGACAGTAGCTCAGCTAATTGGTACGAAGAAGATCTTTCCTTTCCTTTCTCTGTGGTACTGGGGATTGAGCAAGGGCATTCTACCACTGAGCTACAACCACAGTCCTTGATATTCTGTTATTTTGAGACAGGGACTCTCCAGATTGCTGGGTCTGGCTTTGAATTTTGGATCCTCCTGTCTCAGCCTCCCCAGTACTGAGATTACAGGCCTGCACCACCGTGTCAAGCTCAGAGAAGATTTTCTTACAGAATAACTGTGGTGGTCTTAAAAATTGGTTAAAGCTTCATATGAAGAGAGGGGAGAGAATATTCAATGAGGTCATTCAAGTTATTTGAAATAGAACAATATTGAATGAAAGAGTTCATGACCAAAATGTCAAGCTGTCTGGGCCACAGTCCCCAGACACCTGTCAAGTACTTTTTCAGATGTTTTGGAGGAGATGAACATTTCAACCAGTGGACTTTGAGGAAAGCAGATTGTCCTGCTCAAAGTGAATGGGCCTCAGCCTATCAGTTGAAAACCTTGGAGACTAAGACACTTCCTCAGGGAGAGGGAATTCTGCCTGCAGCTGCCCTTCAGGCCCCTCCTGCAGACTGGCTTTTCTCTGCCTCCGGCCTGCCTCCCCACCCTGCATATTTTGGACTGGCCAGTCTTCAGCATTACACGAACCAATGCTCCAATGCCTTTATGCACATTCATACTTCAGTGGCTCTGGTTTTCTGGAGAACTCTGCACAGATCATGGTGGAGTTGGTGGATGGATGTCATGGGTGGATGGATGCCAGAGACCAGCCTAACTTTAGTGGTCCCACATGACAAGGGATGAGAACGGAGATGAAGCAAAGAAGATGCTCGGATGCAAGTGAGCACATTATAATTCCTTTCACTGTGATAGGGAAAAGAAAATGAAATGAAAATTTCAAGCATCAAGGGAAAACTAACTTCTGACCCAGATGTGTGTTTATGACAACCAGGGAACCAAGATGCTTCATAAACAATTTGATTTGATGTCCCAAAGAGGAGAGAAGCCTGGGATAAAGTCTAATTGAATTCAAGAGTCTAATTGAAGAATTACTTCATGCTGTAGGGATCATATTTTCAGCTTTAGATTTTAGTAATCAAAGTGAAAAAGACACAAACATTCAATGATATCTATGTGGAATTTTACAATTTTTAATTTCTTTGCTATCTTAAGCAGCATTTTGGTACTCAATGCATGTGTACAAATTGGTGATGAGAAACTTACCATTTTCATGATAGACTGTTGTATATCTAGTTCACAGCTCATTCCAAAAACTCATGGTTGTGCCAAAGGAAAAAAAAAAACCTTAAAGAAAAGCACTGGTTTAATAGCAAATGCCATATAATGCAAGTTTTACATTAATAAATAAACGTTGTCAAGCTTTAGTGTCCTTATGATAGATTCCTTTTTTAAAAAAAGCAATAAAAAGTAACACAATGGTCTAAATCTTTCCAAGAGGAATTTTGAGTTTGTTATCTTGGAGAAGGAGTGGGTCTTTGATAGTAAAATCAAGACAGGCAGCATGCTGTTTGGGGGACATGAAAGGCTAAGAGAGATCTGGGTATAGGGCATTGGATTTAGTGATCTGCTTGTTAGACTCAGAATAAAGGCTCACTTTCTGACCAGGATGCCTGGAATTTACATTATATTCAAAACCAATAGAGAGGGAAATAGTAAGAACAACCTGTCCGTCACCCATCCTTAAGGAAATATGTGCCTTTGCAAGTGGATATTTGAAAGTGAAATTGCCAAAAATTAATGCATGATTCAACAGCAGGACTTGTACCGTTTAGGCATCTGAGTAAACAGTTTAGTGCATTATTTCATGAAATATTAATATTGTGACATTAATTTAAAATTGATCATGCAATTCTGAGAAAATGATATATCCGTAAACGTAGGCAGTGATTAGGGATGCCTGCTACCAAAGGTCCTGGATGGTTAAAATACAAAATGGGTCAAACTGGAGAAGTACCCACAATACATTAATTTGAAAAGACAACAAATAAATAAAATCAGAAGGCCACTGTAGTCCCTAGCCTTGTGAGAGATTACCATACGCAAGTTTAGATGAGATTATATGAAGCTCCCACATATTTTCTAGACAAGTCAGAAATTATATTGAAAGCATGCGTCCCCACAGACTGGCATCCTAGAGTGCATATTTGCTGTTCTCAAGCTTTGATTCCCATGGTCCTGCCCAGGCCATGTGCTCTGGGAAAGGAATCTCGTCCTCAGTATTCAGCCACTTAGTGGGATCTTTCTCAGAATAAATGGAACACAATGGGCTGGCTGCGTTTCCTACCTGGCTTGGGGTACTGCTTTATTTAGGGAAATTTTTGTAGACTAGGCAGGAACCCTTTCCTTTCAATAGAGATGTGGTGGAAATTAGATTGCATCTGGTTAGCAACAGCAGAGACCTTCAGCTCCTTGGTATGACACATACACACACACACACACACACACACACACACACACATATGAGGCACAGGTTACCAGTAACTGGTCATGTCCCAGAAAACCAATAGAGCTAAAATATAAATATATATGTAATATAAATAATACATATATAAATAATAAATATATATAAACAACACACTGTAATATATATATATATATATATATATATATATATATTATTTGATCTAACACCCCTTAGACTCCTCATCCATGTCTTTGAAAGACATGTTTTCTTAAAGAACTCTCTAAAGAATGTGTGTGTGTGTGTGTGTGTGTGTGTGTGTGTGTGTGTGTTTTACTAGGAATTGAACCCAGGGGCATTCTAACTCCAAGCTCCACCCCCAGCCTTATTTTTTATTCTTTATTTTGAAACAGGGTCTCCCTAAGTTGTGGATGTTAGATCAAATAATGTTTTAATCTCATTTCATCATTTGGGAAGTTCCTTCTTCCCTTTTGGCATGCTGTTGATGCTCGCAGACAGCAAATAATCAAGATATGGACATTTCATTAGAAAACATAAAACTTATTTCTTTATAATGGAAATGATCAAGACAGATTTTTAGGGGCAGTTTTTACCACTGTGTGCTTGTGGTAAATAAACAGTACACAGGACAGCCAATAAGGCTGCTGGCTATGGTAGACATGCTCTCGGTTATTAGCATAGCCATGAAATTCCAGGCAGCCGCCAAGTCTTTTCGGTAATGACCTCTCATCTTTCAGTAAAGCATGCAGAAAGGAACGGGCACCAATTGAACAGGAAGAGTCATCACAAAGTGCACACAGCATGTCATTACCGTCCTCGCTGAGACACAGCGCACACGGAGCCCTCTGGAGACCTGCAGGGAGGTCACCGCTCTGCCCCCTCCCGGAAGGAGAGCACACTGACTTCTAGCACCACGGATAACTTTTTTTATTTTTAGACAGATGACATCATACTTTATGTAATCATTCTTGTCCCCTTTAATCTGCTTCACACTGTATTTTAGACTTTGTTTCTTACCCTTTCATGTAGTAGTGGTTTGTTCATTTTCATTACCGTTTGCCACTTTGTCTTAGGGATGTGCCAAAATTCGCGGCTGCTTCTAATCGGTGAGGGCTTTCGGGTTTGTATCCATCAGCTGCATTCTTGCAGCTGTCATCTAAAGATTGACCATGTAACTTAGAGGAAAGAAGATTAATTTTCTTAAGGTTTCAGGCTCAGTCCATCTGAGGCCAGGGACCGTAGATCTCTGGGCATGGCAGCAGGAAGTGGAGAGAGAGCACATGGTCTGTGCTCACACCATGGAGGCCGGGCAAGGAGGAACCATATATCTCCAAGATCCCATCCCCAGGGACCACCTCCTCCAGCCACACCCTACCTGCCTACCGGGTACCACCCAGGTAAATCCATTACAGTAAATTTATCCACTTCTGGGATTACCACCCTCATGACTCAATTACATCAACCCTGAATATGAATAAATGAGCCCTTTAGAGGACATTTTATATCTAACTCTAACAAGGTTATTTTCAGTTTTAGACTATTATGACCAAGGCTGTTAGGAATATTTCTATGCATCTTTGAAACACACATGCATACATTTCTTCTGGAGTCACATTAATAAATGGAACTGAGAGAAAATAGCCAAATGATTTTTCAAAGCAGTTTTGAGGTAGGATAGAAGACATATGATAGGTGGAAGGATACGTAAGGGACCAGACAACAGTGGCTGTGATTAAAAGTCCATAATCAGCGCTCACTTTCACATACTCTGATCACACACAGCACAATTAAATCAACTGTTAGAGAAGCCCGGCATGGTGGCTCATGCCTGTAATCCCGGGACTTGGGAGGCTGAGACATGAGACAGAAAGACTGAAGGTTTGAAGTCAGCCCCAAGAACTTAGGGAGGCCCTCAGTAATTTAGTGAGCCCCTGATTCAAAATAAAAATAAAAAGGGCTGGGGGTGTAGCTTGGAGGTAGAATGTCACTTGGTTCAACCCCCAGTACAAAAAAAAATGAACTATTAGACTTTATTCCTAGGTCATCTGATTACTTCAACTGTGAATCATACCTTTGACCAAAACCTCAAAGTTATACCAATGAAATACTGTTTTTGTTCTTATGTTGTTGTTTTGTTTTGTTTTGTTTTGTTTTGGTAGTAGAGTGTGAACCCAGGGGCATTCTACCTCTGGGTTACAGTCCCAGTCCTTCTTATTTTTATTTTGAAACAGGGTCTCACTAAATTGTGAGCATCCCACCAAAGTTGCTGAGGCTAGCCTGGAACCTGAGATCCTGCTATCTCAGCCTCCCAAGTACTGGGATTTACAGGCTGCACCACTGTGCCCCGCAGAAGTACTATTTTTAAGTGCACAAAACAAAACAACAAAACATCACGGTGGGGAAATTATTAGATATTTTCCATCAAGAACAAAACAGAAAACAACCACTCAGAGGCAATAATTAATATATCCAGTCTCCAACACAAAAGGGAACTAAACACTTCCTCTTACATCATGTCCCTACACTATAGATTTTGCATGTATAAGTAAGTCTGTCTAAGACATAATCAGCACTTTCGTCTCTAATGCCTGCACTCTACTCTGTCCCTCAGAGCATGTACTTCTCTCCTTCTCTCAAGAAAATCCATCTGTGCCTCATTGTGACCCATCCTAAAATTCCTTTCTGTGATGACATCAAGGACCCTCATGACTTATGTCAAGACCCACCTCCCTTTGGGGACCTCCTCAGGATCTCTGTCCCAGTGACAGTTCTGTGTCAGTTGACACAATCACCAGCGATATGTGGAGTTCCAGTTGCTTCCCATTCTTGGAATCAACTCTTTCCCATTTGGTCCTGTCCATCCTTTTAACTTTTAACATTCTGGAGTGTTTGAAGTAGTAGATGGTTTTAATATGTTTGCTAATCAGTGTTTTCTTTTTTGTGGGTGCCTGTTCACATCTCTTATGCATCTCTATATTCTGGGAACGATTCATTTGTTAGTTTCATAGGCACTAGCTCTTGTCCATATCATAGTTCCCCTAAACTTTTTTTTTCTTTTTGTGGTACTGGGGATGGAATCCAGGAGCATTCTACCTGTTATGCTCCAGACCTATTTTATTTTTCATTTGGAAACAGGATTTCAATAAGTTGCTGAGAGCCTTGCTAAGGGGCTGAGGCTTGCTGAGAACCTGCAACCCTCCTGTGTCAGCTTCCCAAGTACTGGGATTACAGGTGTGCACTCCCACGCCCAGCCAGTTTTCCTTTATATTCTCTAAAATGTTAATTTTGTTGAGCCGAAGTCCCTCATTTTAATGTCACCTTGTTTGTCACTCTTGTCTTTAGAATTACCACTTTGGTTATGGTTATGCTTGTTTAAGAACTCGATTCTAAATAGACAGACAGATAGATATGTGCAATTATTTTTGCCAGAGTCTTTTAATAATCATTTCCAAGAGGCTGTTAAGAACAGAGACCTCCACCTACACCACAGCATGATGGTTTTCACACCAAAGATAATTAGTATTAATTAAATAACATCATCTGTTAAAGCTTCATCTATTCCTAAAATGGGTTTTATAACTGATTTTTGCTTCAGTAGCATCTGATTGCATATTTCTTTATTTTTTAAATCTACAATGGTTACTACAACTGCTGTGTTATTATGATAATTTTGAAAGGTCTGCAGCCATGTTATTCTGCAGAATGTCTTATTTACAAGATATGCCTGGGATTAGATGTAGATAAACTGTGTTTGGAAAGAATAAAAGCGAAGGCATGTTACGTATTTCTTATTGAACCACATCAGAAAGATCATTGCATTAGGTCATTTGTTTAAAATTCATGTGCATATTCTTTTGTGAATTTATAAAATTGTGTTTTGCAAAATCGGAGACCATTGTTTTACTGTTTGCAATATTGTCATGCTTCTTCTCTGTTTTGGGGAACCTTCAAATCATGATAGGGGATATTCTTGTGTTGTCAACAAAAATATATTGACCATCTCAGCATTCTTTCTGTTCTTTGGTTTTGCTTTGGTAGACAAAAAACTCTCTCTATAATCCTACTCTGGTTCATGGCTTTTACTAAACATCTATTCAGATATATTGACCAGATATATTCAGAAGAGCATTATTTCTGTTTGTTGGTTTTGTTTTGGTAAATAAAGAACTGTCTCTATAATCCTAGTCTGGTGCATAGTTTATTAATCATCTATTCATATATTTCTGCCACTTGTTTCCTTTCTTTTTGGTTATACTAATGTTGTACTAATGTTAAACTAATCTTGTATTCCTAAAGCAAAATGAACTTGATTGTGTTGAAGTATTCTTTTTATATACTGATATATTAATTCAATTTTCTTTTTTATTTTGATGTTCTCATTTAAATACATAAAATAAATAGAAATGGGAATCATTCTTGTATTCTTGTCTGATTATGGTGTCAAATTCTGCTATCTTCAGAAAGTTTGCTATCTTCAGAAAGTCTGCTATCTTCTGCTATCTTCAGCATATCTACACTTTTTCTAGTGTATGAAAGGGTTTTTCTAAGATTTATGTTGTTTCTTTCATTAATATTTGGTAAGAATCAAATGTGCCTCACATTTTTTGAGGGAAGTTCTTAAGTTATGGTTAAATTTTAATAGAATTTGTGCTAAAATAGAATACAAAATTTTCATTTATATATTTGTTCTTATTTATTTTCTAGGAATTTGGTTATTCCATCTAAAATTTCAAAGAAATTTGGGAAGAAAGTTGATTATAATATTCTCTTCTAATTTTTACATCCTAATTTTATAGTGATGTACTTTTTTGGTTTTATAGTTTCCTCCTGCATGTTCCTTCTCTCTCTCTCTCTCTCTTTTGCCATAGTTATTAGTTTTCTACTTAGAGTTTAGAGTTGTGAGACTTAGGGAAAATAAAAAGAAAACAGACAAGATTCACAATTTAAAATAAATTAAGATATATGATTTTATTTGGGATCTGCCTATACTAAGAACTTATTCATTGTCTATCTGAAAGTCAAGTGGACATGAGTGTCCTATATTTTATTTGGCAACACTATTTAATACTACATCTTTTGGAATTAATGTCTTCCTGTTTGTTGTTTCCTATTTCTTCTAGTAGGTATTTAGATTATGTCTTTTTCAGTTTTCGTTTTGTTACCCTCACATTTAAGACTATAAATGATGTCTTAGCATAGTTTAGCTGAGACCTTCTATTTTTAACATATCCTAATTTCATTATCATTGGGTTTAAAATATTTCCTAATTTACCTTGTAAATGCATTTATAAAAGCCTGGTGAAAGCACATTCTTTTCAGTTTAATGGGAAACTGCTCAAGTACCCATCAATAGCAGGACACATAAGATCTGTTCTTTATACAAAGCAGTACTAAAGGACAATTTTATTTTATTTTTTTATTTTTAGTACTGGGAATTGAGCCCAGGGGCATTCTACCACTGAGCTATACCCCCAGTCCTATTTTTTATTCTTTATTTTGAAACAGGGTCTCACTAAGTTGCAGAGGGCCTCACTAAGTAGCTGAGGCTGGCCGCGAACCTGAATCCTCCAGTCTCAGCCTCCCAAGTACTGGGATTACAAGCGTAAGCCACCACTCCGGCTTAAAGGACAATTTTAAAAGAACAAACTACCCCAGAAAATGCAGCAATGTGATGTATTTAGGGAGCATTCAAAGAACCTGCAGGACTCTAGTGTTCCCCTGGATAGGTACAGAGCAAGGAACATGTAGGGGAGTGAAGACATTCTGTATTACAATCTCAGTGATGGCTTTAGAGGTTCAAGTATGAAGTCTCAGAGTTACACACTTACAACTTGTATTTTGAGTATGTAAAAATAATATATTTTCTTTAAGGCAACAAACACAAAAGTGATGTATTATGACTTAAACCAGGAAAGATTTTGTGTTAGCAATTACTAGTGTGAAAGAAAAAGCTATCACATTAAAAATATCAAGTGTCTGTTATCTCTGGAGAGTTTCCTGAACAATGTACATCACAGAAGAAATGTTTAATTCAGGTAAACTTACTCAACAATTTTAATTCATGATATTTTTACTTATTTTCTTTTTTCCAGTTTGACCTATGCTTTATTACATAACTAATATACAATCAAAACTAGACATAATTTAAACAATTTGTCAATGAAGGGTGAGACGAAGCAGATTTAGTTTCATAATCCTCAAACCTAATTCTAGAACTAATTCATTCATTCTTCAGATATTGATTAGCATTCACTATATTATCACTCATGCCAGAAAATTAGCTTACAGTTTTGAACAGATATCAATTTGTATATATTTTATATGTAGCTTACAGCCTGTCTATAGTGCCAGTGGTTTTTAATATGATACAAAACACATGAATGAGAAGATAGAGACTTTTCTTATACCTCGTATTAAAACTGTTGTGAATTATTTATCTGCAGAATACATCATAGGGTATGAGTTCACTCTAAATCTAGAATCACATCGATTTGCTTAAAGTAAAAAATGTTATCTGTGTTCGGTCAGCTTACATTATTATTGGGTTGAGTTTATATCCAAAGCCTTTGCCAATGTGATCTTGTAGCAGGTGGCATGGACCTGGTATTGCAATCGGTGATTGTACATCTTGGCTTTCCTACCTGAGTTTAATTGCCCAGAATCCTCTCCATTCTTCAGACCTTCAACTCCTCTGGCCTATTTCATTGACTATCAGTGACTTTGCTCCTAATGTGGGGAATGAGATTGCCAGAAGCAGTTTCATGTTTGCCAAGGAAAGGTCTAAGGGTCATGGAAAGCCATTGTCAGACTGATGAGCTGGCTGGAAGCAGCCCTCTCCTCCAAGGTAAACATTCCTGGGTCTCTTGCCGGTGCCTATTCCCAAATATCCCACTTGTCAAACATTGTCTCAAGGATCTTCTGCACATCCTCTGTGTTTTTACTCTCTACAATTGTTCTGCGGCCAGACAAGTTAAATGTTAACCTCTAGCCCTCGCTGCACGTATACTGGTTAAATTTTACCTCTCAAGCACTGCACGTATGCAGGAGCATCCATACCTCAAACTCCCCCTCAAAAATGAATAAAAGCTGTGGACCAGTGTCCAGCGGGGCCTTTGCCATAGAGTGAGGTCTCCTGGCCTGTCCCTTTCAAATCTGCTTTGGGTCTACATCATTCTTTTCCCCTCAGGTGTGCCGCGGGATGGTAACCAACATCCTAAAGTTTATTTCCATGAACCAATGCACTTCTGGGTTCTTGGGTCTGTAAGATTCCTCACCTGACTGTAGACTTGCTTTCTTTACTTCTCTCCGCCTTTTATTTTACTCTGCACTCATCAGACAGTTATCACCTCCAATCTCCTCTCTGCTGAGTTCTGAGTTCAATCATAGTTTTTCTTTTTCATCCATACCCACGGTAGACTCTGACGTCCACCCGTTAAATGGTTTCCTAAGTTAATGTCTTTGAATGTCCTTTGTCAACCAGACACAACGATCTCAATAACCCATCGTCCTTTGTCACCTGCCTGCTGCTCTGCTAGGCTGTTCTTGATACACTTCCGATGCCTACCTCGGTCAAGAGCTCGTCCAGGGACTGTGCCGGGTCTGAGAGACCCTGGGCAGTGCTTCTTCTCCACTCGAACTAACCCATTAGAATCTGCTGCTCATGGTGGCTGAGTGTATTCTCCAGTGGTCTCATATCCCCAACCTACTTACACACCATGGTCTCAGATAAAGGCTCTCTTCTCTATTCAATTAAATATTTTAAAAACTTCCAGTTTTCAAAATACACATTTGTGCATACTCAAAAAGCCCAATGTATTCTTTTTCATTGAGTAAACATACATATTACATAGTATTCTGTGCTTCAAAATATCACAAAATCTTCCCACTTAGATTTTATTAATAACTCTACGCAAATGTTATCATCCTGTTTTCTAATGTCATAGCTCATTTGGGCTATTTTGGAGGATTATATAATTGAAATTGTACTGGATGCTTCTCTCTGCCTAGCTTTTTTTACTCCAATGTAATAGAATGTGGAAGGGTGTTGTTCATATGCATTATTACTTACAAATTTTTGTATCTTTTCTGTATTAAGGATGAAACCCAGGGCCTCCAGCATGCTGGGCAAGGACTCTACCACTGAGCTACATCTCAGCATTGATTCAACTATTGATGGAGATACAGCCATATCCAGCTCAGGTGGACTGCAAATACTGCTGCTTGAACATTCTCTTTTATTTGTTCTTGGTGAATACACATATGTGTTTTTATTGTACATGTAGTTTATCTTCATCAGATGCTCTGCATACTTAGCTTTAGTTGATCATTTCAAACATTATTCTGGAGTTATTTCAACGTGAACTCCCACCAGTAGTATTTAAGCATTCCGGCCCAACATTTGGAACTATCTGTTGCTTTCAAGTTGACTATTCACGTTGGTGCGTACAGATGTGTCAGTGGGTATTGCTTTTAACTTCCTTGATGATTGATGATGTTGAGAATCTTCCGATACATGTTCTGGTAGTTTGGGTAAGTGTATTTTGTGAAACATTTCATAAAGCGTAGGTTTTTATTATCACTTGTGTATCGTTAGGCCCAAAGATCAGGAGGCAATCATTATCTTGCAATGATTTGCTATTTGGCATTCCCAAGAGGAGAAACAGGAGCATTGGGGTTGGTGAGGAAACAGAGCGAGCTAGAGGAGATCTGAGCAAGGGCTACACACGTGATGTGTGTGTGTGTGTGTGTGTGTGTGTGTGTGTGTGTATGCATGTGCTTCAAGTTATTTTGTGTGGGTTTTTATAGCATTCTTTATTGTCTTGTTTTATATAGTTCTTCAGCTTTGTAAAATTTCTAGCCATTACAACTTTAAATCTTTCTCCTTCCTCATTCCGGCTCATCTCTCCAACTGCACATTTAATAATATATCATGTTTGATTTTTAATATGTCGATATATTTCTAATATTCTTGCTAGACCGTGTCAACTTTTACTTTTCTTCATATATTAATATTGATATTTTCTACTTACCTGTTTTTTTTCAAACATAGTCACTTCTGCTGCAGCTATAAATTCTTAATTCTAATTCTTCCTTTGTTTCCTAATATCCATCTCTTCTCTTCCTAAATATTTTATCCATGTATATTTTAACTTTTTCCTGATCACTCATCTTTACATCATAAGATAATTGCCTCCTATTGTTCATGTTATTTCTTGGTTTTAGGCCTTCAGTCTTGATCTTTGTAGGCCTTCCTGTTTTAAGTTGATTATCAGTTGCTGTGTCTCATTGTGCACAACTTATTGACGCCAGAAGTTGTCTGCGGATCACTGGGACCTGGGTGATGAGTCCCTTCCCAAGGCACTTTTCTTGCCCACTTCCTGCCAGAAAGAGTAGCAAAATTGTTCTGACTCTAGGTTGTGCTGAAACCTTGGTGATAACGTCTTTTCACCCATGTGTCTTCTCTCCTATTAAGTGGCTTCCTAAGTTTCATGCCTGAGCTTGTGGGTATCCCCTGTTCCTAAGTCACTACCAGGTGTCCTAAACTCTAATACCTGTTTCCTCAGTACCATCAGGCTGAAAAAAACTCCACAGCATTCTTTAGATTTTCCCTCTTTGCTTTTCATTTCCTGTCCCATCCAGATTCCAATTTCAGCAAAATACCCACACTGGAGATTGGCATAGTTTCTCTTCTGAAATTGTTGAATTTGACTCTGAAGCCCTAACAGCCTGACAAAAGTTTAGTTGGTTTCTTTGTCCCATAAAGGTGAGCTTCTGCTTGGATGTTATTCACCCAGACTTTGAAAACATACTCGGGGAAAATGGCTTGAAAACATGAGTGCAGCTCTTCCTGCTCTTCTTGGAGACCACTGAGCCCCGCGACCCTGGAGCTCAGCGTCTCTTTCCTACCATAGATCATGGGCATTGCTTCACGCTTCTGTTCTTGGCCAAAGCATTTGTCTGCCTCTCATTCTTCCCCGATAGCCATGAGTAGGTGTCCTTATATATTTCTCTAGTCGCTCTGTGTCTTCTGCCCACCTGCTTGTTTACCCCTTCATGCCCTTCTGCATTTTTCTGCTGGTTGAATATCACAATTTAAAAATGGCTCATCGTGAAACCTTTGTGAACTTCCATATTTAGAAGTGATTTTTCTTTCTTTGGTATTTTGGTATTTGTGTGTGTGTGGGGGGGGTCCTAGGGATTGAATCCAGGAGATTCTACCTCTGAACTACACCCCCAGTCCTGTTTAATTTTTGTTTTGAATCAGGGTCTCACTAAGTTGCTAAGGCTGGCCGCAAACCTGTGATCCTCCTGTCTCAGCCTCCCAGGTATTGGGATTACAAGCATTTGGCACCATGCCTGGCTGGTGTTTTGGTATTTTGTGTAGTAACTGGACCTCCTTAAGTTATCACTTGTACCAGTTTGTAGGTGTAATGAGAGCCCTCCGTTCCTCTATTCTTTAACCTTCCATGGTTATGTCAATCTTCCTCATTAAGTAGACCTTTTAAAAAAATATCCATCTTCCATGCCCTTACTTACACATGTACATGCCTATAGTTAGAGGGGGAGCAAATATGCATTTGTTTTAAATAAGTTATTCATAGTTTAAGTGTTTTTGAATTCATTCATTTAATCCCCACCCCCTCACCCTCCATCTCTGACAAGCACTGATCTTACTCTGTCTCTACTGTTTTGTCTTTTCTGAATGTCGTAGCATTGGTGTGCACTATGAAGCCTGTTCCTTTTGGATTCTTTTACTTAACAATATGCATTTAGGATTCACCCATGAATTTTCATGACCTGACAGCTCATTTCTTTTTATTGCTGAATAATATTCCATTCTATAAATGTAACTGAGCTGTTTATCCATTCATCTCTTGAAGGACATCCTGTTTATATTCAAGTTTTAGCAATTATAAATAAGTCTATTGTAACAATTCATGGATAGAATTTGATATGCAATAGGTTTTGAAATCAGTTTAATAAATACCTAGGAGCTCAACTGCTAGAATGTATAACAAGACTATGGTTTCTCTTTGTTAGAAATTGCCAAACTCTCTTCCAAATTTGCTGTACCATTTTGTATTCCCACCAAGAGAGAATAAGAATTCCTATCATCCTGCATGTTCCCCGGTAGTTGGTATTGTCGGTTTTTAAATTTTGGGGCAAAAATAAATTATACTGGTTTCTCATTGTTGTTTTCATTTACAATTTCCTGATGACAAATCATTTTTTTTCATTTTCTGCACTGATTTGCCATCTGTATATCTTCCTCAGTGATCAATCTGTTTACATTTTTTCTACACTATGTAATTTTGCTGTTTGCTTTCCGTTGTTTACATATGAGACTTCTTTGCATATTTTGATACAAATCCTTTCTCAGATATGTGTTTTGAAAATATTTTCTCCCAGTCTACGTATGTCTTTTGACTCTCTTGTTAGTATTTTTACAGAGCAGAAGTTTTTAATGTTAAAGAAGTCCAACATATTTATTTTTTTCTTCACATATTATACTTCTTAAAACTCATACCTAGGAACTGGGCACTGTGGTACACACCTATTATCCCAGTACTTGTGAGGCTGAGACAGGAGGACTACAGGTTCCAAATTAAATTTTATTGCTACTTGTTAAATTTTTATAAAATTGCCATCCCTCCTTTTTCAAAAGACCATGCCATTATTTTTGCATTGGTTTATCTGAGGTTTTGTACTTTGTTCTGTTTATCTATGTATCTGTTTTTTCACTAATATCACAATATCCTGATTATAGTAGCTTTCTTGTCTTCAAGTGGGTCAAGACGATTCTTCAACTTTGTACTTCTTCTTCAGTATTGTGTTGGTAAATCTGAGTCTTAGGACTTTTTGCTTATGTTTGCCTTCAACACTTTCTATATTCCACTCAACTCTCTTCTGCTTTTCATGGTTTCGGATGAAAAGTCAGATTTTATTCTTGTTCTTCTGTGGGGGAACAGTCCTCTCTCTTCTCATGCAGCTTATGTCAATATTTTCTCTTTATTTGTTGTTTGTGGCAGTTTCCATATGATTTATGCCTGGAGATTTTGGTGTAGACTATGTAGACATTTTGGTGTTCATCTTGCTTGGTTTTCTCTGAGTCCCCTGGATCAATAATTTGGAGTCTGTCATTTATTGTAGAAATCCCTTGGTCATAAGGAACTCAAATATTTCATCCATTACTTTTTCTTCTCTTTCTGGTATTCCTCATATGCATAAAGGTTTACCATATATACATATATGGGCACGTGTTATATGTAATATTCATATGTATATGCATGTCTACATATATAGGTGTATTATAAATTTTATAAATATCACACAGTTCTTGGATATTAATTTCCATTTCAAAATTAATTCTTGTATTTGTGCTTAGAATTTGGAAGTTTCTGTTGCATATGTTCAAACTTGTTCTTTCTTTAGTTGCACTCGGTCTAAAAGCTAGTCTACTAGAGCAGTCTTCACATCTGCTACAATCTTCTGGTTTCTGCCAATTCCTTTGGCTTGTTTCTTAGATTTTCTATTTGTATACATACATTACTCACATGTTCTTACATGCTGTCTACTCTCTCTACTAGATCCTTTAATATATTAACTGCAGTTATTTAAATTCTTGGTCTGATTATTTCCAGCTTCTCTGCCATGTTTGATCCTGTTCTGCTGTTGGCTTTGTCTCCTCAAGTTGTGTTTCTTCTTGTCCTTTAGCATGTCTTGTGTTTTTGTGCTGAAAATGAGAGGAAGCCCATCAGGTAATAGCAACTGAGGTAATTAGGCTCGGAGTGTGGTGTTTTATGACAATCTGGAAGCTAGCCTATGTTGAACATTTGCTATGACTGCAAAAGCCAGAGGCTTCATTTTCTGTGGGAGTTGTCTAACTGATGTTTGTCCAGGTCAGATAAGGCTCTGGTAAAATAGTTTTCCTTACAAAGCAGGTCTTTGTTATCCAGAATGCTCAGAGAGTGGTTCATATTTTCTCTTGTTGCCCAGAACACAGATGATTTCTGTCCAGCGTTCATCATGATAGCCTGATAAGCCATAACATTGTTGAAGCCCTCTCAGGAGTTTTTTTTTTTGTTGTTGTTGTTATTCTTAAGCTAATCAGTACTCAGCCTTTCATAATTCATCACAATTATTATGTAAGTCTTCCTATTACTTATTGATCCAGGCATGAGCTACCTTTTCTTTCTTTTCTGTCTAGCACCATGAACTTTGTCCTCTTCTGGCTAGTTAACTAAAACCTCAGGAAATGACTATTGAGGGGCAAAATGGCAAAAGAGAGGTAGGAAAGGACAGGTTGAAAGGAACCTGGTAAGCCAGGTGTGGTGGCGCACACTTTTAATTCCAGTACTTGGGAGGTTAAGACTGGAGGATCCGGGTTCGCAGTCAGCCTTAGCTACTTAGTGAGGCCCTCTGCAACTTAGTGAGACCCTGTTTCAAAATAAAGAATAAAAAATAGGGCTGGGGGTGTAGCTCGGAGGTAGAATGCCCCTGGGTTCAATCCCCAGTACCAATAAAAAACAACAAAACAAAACAAAGGAGCCTGGTACAATGCTTCTATTAAAAAAAATCTTTAAACATACTGATTCCTTGGCTGTGCCCAGTTCAATGAGAAACCATCAAAGGCACTTTTCAATTATGCTACAAGTCATCTTATTTCTAGAATTTCTTTTTGTCATATTTTAAAATTTTTCCTTCACCCACTGTTTCTTGCATATTTTTCCACTAGACACCTTAACATATTCATCATAATTAGCTTAAATTCTCTGTCCGATAATTCTAAAATGTGTGTCATATTTGAGCTTGACTCCAATGATTTTTCTTTTTGTTCTTGTTTTTTTCTTCCCCAAATTGTTTTCCCTGTTGTTTTTGCATGCTTTATAATGTTAAAAGAGTGCTATTAATTCCATTCTTGGCACTGAGTTATATTGTCCCTAATGTGATTTTTATAAAATATTTATCATCTTTGGAGATGTGCCGAGTTTAATATTTGCTATAAGGGTATAAGCCGGAGGGTGCAAATTCCTTTAGTGTTCTTGTTTTTGTTTCCCCTTTGACTTTGGGCTTGCCCAAGGACTGATCTTCAGAAAGGATCTGAGTGTTTTAGCTCTTCACATTGCAATTTCTTGTTACTGCACAGGAGTTGGGCTGGTGTGGAGCTGAGGTTTCAGGGGAGGGGGGCAGGTGCCATTCTTTAGTCTTATGTTTAAATCCTAGTCTTTTAATCATCTGGTGCCTCCAGGCTGTGAGCCTCTTCAGTGTTTCTCAGTGGTACATCCCACCCCTACCTCTAGCTTAGACCTTATCAGGCTAATGGAGGGAGAGTCCTGCAGATGGGATGCTGTTTTTGCAAAGTCCTTTCCCCTGAAGTGTAGTCCTTTGTTATGAAGTATAATCTGGGCACAGTGATCATCTTCTCCCCTTGCCCCCAATAGTGTGACTGTGTCAGGGGATCTCTTTTTTTTTTCTTAGAGCTTTACCATGAAATGCTGAATAAATGCCTGGTGGTTAAACCTACAAAGGTGTAGGGCCCTCCCGGAGTTTTTGGAACCCAGTGTTTTTCTCTAACTATGCATATCCAGCCTTCAGTCATTCTTCAACATTATCATCTCAGTGCCCCTGTGAGTTTGTATTTCTAGAAGCTCCTGTTAGAGTGAGCCCCTGGATTCTCTTCTCTCTTCATATTTTGGGTTGATGGCTTACTCTATAAACTCAGTTCCCTATGGGCCTGAGAAAATGTGTTGAGTTTCTGTTTGTTCACTTCTATTGTTGATCCATCTCAAGCCAGAAACTACTGAAGTAAAATGGACTTTACTCTAGGTCTTAAGAGTTGATATCTGGGAGACTTGGGTTCAGCTGCCTCTGAACCAGTAGGAGCTTGTATGGCTGTTGAATGCTGAGGAGGAAGAGAGGCTACCAATAGAAGATAAATAAAAATGCACAAGCAGAATGGGAATGTCCATATAGCAGGATTCTGATGACCTTGTGCATCATGAGCCTCTGGGCACAGTATATTGTCTTGTCATTTCCATCCCTCCAGATGCCTGGACTGTAAGGACAGAGGGGTCCAAAGTCCATGCCCAAGCAACAGCTGGAGCCCTGCATAAGTCCTGCCCCAGGATGGCCTCAGGGCTCCCTGTTGAAGAGCTCATTCAATGTCACTCCTATTGTCATTTCCTTTCATTTCTACCTTATATTTTGTTATCTTGAGGCCAGGGATGAAGCACCAACTAATCTCTGTAAATGTCACAGCTGAACCTGGATGCCAAGCATTTTTTAGTATAGAAAAGGTTTCAAGGGTTTATTTGTATTTTTATTATTTGCTTCTTCCTAAAGAATAATTTCTGTTATCTTTGTCCTTACCTCATTGCTTTCCTGAAATGACTAAAGATTCAGCATATCCCAACACTGCACGTGCCTCTCTAACTCTCTAACAGTGGTGGTCTTCATTGCAGTTTTCACAGGTGTTGTGCTTTTCTGCTTAACACTGTCTTTAGTAAGGCATCCAATTTCTCTAGGTTACAGGTAGCTTATTTCATCAAAAATCAATTTGCAGTTCTAATGCAGGTACATTTTCCCCATAGCCATGTCTTCCTGTGGTGAAGCAAAACTAAAAAAGAATAATTGGTTTATGTGCAGTTAATCCCTCAAATTCTGAATCCAATTGTTTGTGTTACAAAACCCTGCTTTATGAACTGTTACTCTCATTTTTATAGTGTAATGTAGGGTGGGGGGCTTGGCAAATGGCTTCTTAATTTAATGGACTTAAATATTTCCCCACCAGCTGCCAAATAATTTGTGGGGAAGCATTATCATTTTGTGCATGTGTCCTAAGAGGGAAACAAAAGAAGAAAGGCTGTGTGTGAGCATGTGGCAGAGAAAAGTAGACTTTGTCCCCTCAAATGACATCATTTGAGATACCCTCTCCTGTGTACAAATTCATTAGCACCAAAATAGAAGGATGGTTTGTATTTAAATTGAAAAAGTTACCAATTAATGTAGAGTTTAGACATAATAGCTTAGCAATAATTTGTTGTTTCTTCCAAATTTGCAAATGACAATATAAAAGCCATGCAAAGCTCTGTATTCTTAATTTCCAGCATCCATAATTGGCATAGTATAGTGAAGGTATTTCTAGGTTCGCATGCACGAGATTTGAGATTTCAAAGGTTAGTCTAGATTTTTTAAAAGAGTGACTTAATGACCACTTCTGCTTTCTTTGGTTGATGTTTTTCTTTTCTTACATGTGTAATTGCCAGCAAAACTGGAAGTTTCATGTTGGCCTAAATGGAAAGATTTGTGCCTCTGCTCTCTTAGTTATTGCCCCATGATTGGCTGTGCTGGAATATGTAACTAACACAATGTTAAGAACAACAAAAGCTTTAACTTTGGGAAAATTTCACAGACGTGACAAGAGCAAGAACAATTTCAAGACTTGGGAGATGTGGACCTAAATCAAAACCAAAGTTCTGCATTCGCAGAGCAGAAGGAATCACATCAAAATCCTGGCACATGTGCTCAATTAGTTACCTAGAGAATTTGTTATGAATTCCAGTAGGACACGTTAGCTATTTGCATTTCTTTAAATATCTCACTTCGATTGCTCCATGTCTGGTGTTTTGAAACACACACACACACACACACACACACACACACACAATATATATATTTATTGGTGCATTCTAGTTTCACATCATAATGCAGTTCATAGAGACATACATGCACACAACACTTGGTGGGCTTTCCCCTAGCTCCGTCCCCAATCCTCCTGTCCCCATACAGGATATTGAGATTGGCATTGGTATTCTCACATATGTACATAAGGTCAATGGAAGTGATTCCTTCATTGATCCTCCCTCTCCCTCCCCCCATTCCCCTATACCACCTCCCTCGCTCCACTGCAGCTTCTCCTCCATTATTTGACCTAATTCCACAATTTTCTTCTTTCTCCTTTTCCAAAGAGTGCTCATTGCGAAACCCATCATGGATCTTCACTTTTCTTGTTTTCAATGCACGCTGTAGGTTGAACCAACTCTGGAATATCTCTGTGATATGAGATTGCCTTAAATTTGGGGAACCTACAGTGAATCAAGATACTGCTGAGGCTCAGCCTCGTATATGCTGCTGTGGTTCCATTACTTATTCCCCACTAGACACAGAAAAAGTTTTGTTAGTCAGAGTTCTTAGAGATAAAAACCAGTCAGAGATTTACAGATCGCCAATGGCAGCCTGGGAACACCAATGGGGATCTGTCTCCTCTGAAGTCCTGGGAACCAGGGAGTTGACGGTGTAAATCCCAGGCTCAAGCAGGCAGGCAGGGGGGCGATGAATCCTTCCTTCCTCTGCTTGTTGTTACATCTGTGCCCTCACTGAATTGGATGACACCCACCCACCGCAGAGGGAATCTACTTTTCTAAGTTTACCAACACAAATGCTAACCTCATTTGAAAACATCCTCACAGACAAATGCAGAGACCATCTTTAATCTGGGGAGTCCTGGCCTCAGTCAACACATAAAATTAACTGTTCCAAGACTCAACACAGCTGACATAACTGCTGACTGTTAACGTGGCCTGCTTGGAGGGCTGGGAATGTGGAGCTCATGAGGGTGCCCCAGCTTCCGTAAGTGGTGAGAGGGACCATAATGGCTAAACTGTGAACAGTGGTTTACGTTGAACAAATTTTCTTTCTGTGTCCTGACATGTTGATATGTGCCAAGCAGAAGATGCATCTGTGAACAGCCCCCAGTAAGAACTGTGCCCACCAACTCCCAGAGGAGCTTGCTTCCCCGGGGACAGGACTCTGAAAGCAGCTCCTGACTGCTCTCCGACTTCACCCCACCCACCCGGTCCCTTTCTTTGTATCTGTTTTGCCTCCTTTGGCTGTAATGAATCTTAACTGTGGGCCTGACTCTGCATGGAGTCCTGCAAGTGCCCCTGGAGGCCTATGAAACCTGCAAGTGATCTGAAGGACCCTCAACTGCCACAGCCCGTTTCCATGAGCTCAGTGGAGAGCGACCCTACGTTCCCATCAGAGCAGATTGCTATCTCACATGAAGCTTCTTTCATATTATTTCAGAGGTGTATTTAAACTATTTTTTATTATTTTTTTTAATTGGTGCATTGTAATCATACAACTTCATGGATTTCAGGGTGGTAGAAGTATACATGCACACCAACGTCAATTAGCCCTCCCCCAACTCCCACCCCCATCCCCTCCCCCTTCCCTCTTTCTCCTGCTCAGCATAGTAGTTGACTTTGGTATATTTGTGTATGTACATTCTGTGCATTAGGGTGTTTCCCTCTTCCCCCCTCCCATCCCCCTCAGTTAGTTCTCCTCCTTTGCTCACCTGAGGTTTTCTCCATCTTTGTCTGGAGTCCCTCCTATGCCCTATTCTACCTAGCTTCAGCATATTAGGAAACTATTTAATTATGTTTTTCTCTTTACTACTAACTGATTTAAGGTTATAGGTGAGCAAAAACTCTCTTGATATCATGGTTTCTCAACATGCATGCAGAAGAATAAATCTATACAGCCCCCTCTCTCAACAGTCTGGGGAGATCAGAAACATCTTATGTTCTTCCTCTTGCCAGTTAGGCTTATTCCTTTTTATTAAAAGTTCACTTAAAGGTAAATACTTTCTTCTCAGCTCATCCCACCTTACTGAGGGGCTAACGTTTGACTCTGTGCATGCTGTTCTTGCTGTTGTGTGGTTTTATCAACCAGAGTGTCTGGGGCAGCAAGTAATGGACCCGAAGGGAAGTCAGTCTCCTAAACAATGAACAGTTTTCTATCAGAGATCACAAGAAGTTTTGGGAACATGATTTCAGGATCAGTCAACTGAGCAACATCAAACACTTCTAAGAACCCAGAAGTCAATGGGTTTGTTGTGCATTCTCAGCATTTCGAGGGTCTTAAGTCCTGCCTTCTCATGACTGAGTTTCTAGGGTCCCAGGCAGTAGATGTCACCATCTCTATCAAAGGACAACAGTCTCTGGGCTCATCTTTTCTTGTCTCTCTCTCTCTCTCTCTTTCTCTCTCTCTCTTTCTCTCTGTAACTGGGAATTGAATCCAGGAGCATTCTACCTCTGAGCTACACCCCAGGCCCTATTTTATTTTGAAAGAGGGCCTCGCTAAGTTGCTGAGGCTGTTCTCAAACCTGTGATCCTCCTGTCTCAGTCTCCCAAGTACAGTGATTACAGGTGTGCACCACCTCACCCAGCTGAGGCTCATCTTTTCTTATCAGGGAGGAAATCATTGTCCCTACACAGCATTCAGGAGGAGTCCTTATCTAGTTCACTGGCTGAGGTGCTCATCATGGCGACACACCTTGACAGAACTATTTCCTGCCAAGATAAAGAGAAATAGAAATTTCACCTGGGCTTGGAAGTGGCCACTTTCTATGAGCACAGAGAAGCCGAGCATCAGAAAACATATTGTGATCTCTGCCAGAAGGACAGACAGGAAGAACAGCCACAGGGTAGGCAATCCTTGCATCTACCACTGACTTTCAATCCTATAAGGTTCAATAATTATAGAAGTTGTCAACACACTGAAAAACATTTTGCATTCACTACACACCCTTCCAATATTAATTGGCTCAGTGCCCTTTGGCACTGTAAATTTTAGCAGTAAAATACATTCTTTTTAATTGGAATATCATAATTTACTTTCCTGCTATTGCTAATCTATGGCTTGTTTCTCCAATATTTCTAATAAAATAAATTTAGAAATAATGTAGCACCATATTGATTTATAAAACATCTTCCTAAATTGTTCTATATTTATATAAAATTGCTCTAAACATTTTTCTGTAAAATTCAGTGATATGACTAAGTGACTTATTGGTTGAAAGAATTATTACCTTTTAAGCTTTGTATCATAACATATTTCTATCTTACTTATTATATCCCACAAAGTTATGATGTAATGTGTAGACTTTCCAAAATCTTAGAAAATTAAGAGATATGGCAGCATTTGCTCCACTTTTATTTTAATAGGAAGATATAGATTTTTTCTATTTAGAAATAGTTTGGGCTGGGCATGTAGATCACTGGTATAGCATTTGCCAAGCATATGAAAGGGCCTGGCTTTATCTGCAAAATAAAACAAAACAACAACAAAAACATGTTAGTTCTTAATCTAACACATACTATCTTTAAGATGCTTAAGAACTATGCAATTACAGTTTAAAATGTAATATAACCTTTCAGCTAGCTTTCAGCCAGGCATGGTAGTGCACACCTGTAATCCCAGTACTTGGGCAGCTGAGGCAGGAGGATCACAGGTTTGAGGCCAGTCTCAGCAACTTAGTGAGACCCTGTTTGAATATAAAAAATAAAAAGGGCTGGGTGTATACCTCAGAGGTAGAATACCCCTAGATTCAATTCCCCAGTACCATTACAAAAAAGTAATGTAATATTTTAATGTCACAATGTTTATTTATGAATTATTTTTATCATTTAATAATTACTAAAATTGAAAACTTAAAAAATATGTTGTTAATATTTGTACATTTGAACACAACTAAGAGAATTTTTTTTCTCTGATATTGCCTGTTTTCTATTGGTGGTATTCTTAGTCCGTATAGCTTCTTTTTGTTTTTGATTTATATTTTTCCAAATAATTTTCATTAAGTTTTAATTTGTCTAGAAAATAGTCATTTTAGCCACATAAAATAGACTTTCAAATTTAAAGATTTGGGAGAGCAAACCACTTTGCAAATTGATTATCTTTGAGTAAATATTACTTCTAGCTTACCATGATTTTCTTTTAAAGGTACCACAGATAGTCATTTGCAAAGAATGCCGTACAACAGAGCTGTACTAATAACTATTTGATATAAGCTGAAGAAAAGTCAGTTTGGCACACACACACACACACACACACACACACACACACACAAAGCCATCAGATTTGCAGGCTTAGTACTTAAGCAAGGCAACTGACAATCCAATTTGGACCAAAAATCAAGATGAAATTACCTAAACTGAGGAAGAGAAAGATGTATCAACAGGGAGACAGGAGAATTCCTGAGGAAACCATCCTCTGTGTGTAGAAGGCATGGGGTGTACAGGAAGGAACTGCTCAAATGTCAGACAGTCCAGGTAGGGAGCAAATCCTCCATTGTTTCTCTTAATTCTCCCCAGCACCGTTTACTTCTCACGGTTCTGTTTAGTGACATTGGATGTAAGGAAAAAGAGCACGGGGCGATACTATTCAGTTCCTTGTCTTTTCGATAGTCCCCCTTCTGTTTTAAGATGATCCAACTTACATGCAATTTCATATGCATTCACCTAATTGCTGAAAAACTCAGCAGCATCTATGTTGTTGCTTATTCTTTGGTCCAGAAAGCAGACAGTCTTCTCTGCTCTTCCAGAACATTCTCACCTGGAATCGCTGGATGTTTCACAACTGCCTCTGTTGTTTCCGTTGACAACGTTTTTCAATATCTTCTGAGCTCTGAAAGGTCAGTGGTCATATTTTGCTCTTTTCTTGTACTTCCCACAGTATCTGTTGATTCAAAACCTTGTTGACCACACACAGAATCACTGTCTTTGGTGTCTCCACTTTTTGATTTTTGGCTGTCCTATTTATGATCCAGAATACAGCATCTCTCACCTTCACACTCCCACGTTTCCTTCGGGACAGACTAGTCTTTGCATACAGTTTTGTTTTGTTTTCCAATTTTATGAGCAATATTTTTTATTTGATTCCAGTTCATAAACTGTTCCTATGTAATAATTTCCTGTCTATAAATTTGTCACTCTAATGTTATGGATTGAGATTTTTCTCCTATAATGTAGATCAATTTATTTTTTGTAGGGTTCAATATGCACTGTGTCTAATGGTTATTTAAAAATTAATTCAGAGCCGGGCGTGGTGGTACACTCTGGTAATCCCAGTACTTGGGAGGCTGAGACAGGAGGATTGCAGTTTCAAAGCCAGCCTCAGGAACTTAGTGAGGTTCTCAGCAACTTAGCAAGACCCTGTTTGCAATAAAAAGTAACACTGGGCTGGGGGTATAGCCCAGAGGTAGAAGACCCCTGGATTTCCATTCCCCACACCGCACAATAAATAAATAAATAAATAAATAAGTAAATAAATAAATAAAATTTATTTTATGTACATGATATATGCTCATAATAAAAAATAAATAAATTAGCTGGAGTCAGGCATGGTGGTGCATGCCTATAATCCCAGAATTCAGATAGAAAGATCTTAGGTTCGAGGCTAGTATCAGCAGTTTAGCAAGATCCTCAGAAACTTGACAAGATGCTATTTTAAAGAATTGGGGGTGTAGCTTGGAGGAAGAATGCCCCTGGGTTCAATCCTCAGTACCAAGAAAAAAAAAATTAGCTTTTTGTGGTTGTGTTCGTTTGGAGACTATGGTAGGAAGGCAGGAAGATTACTTGAACTCAGGAACTCGAGGTCAGCAAATTAACTAATAAGCTATTGAACTTAAAAATTAACTAACAATTTCTGTATGATTAGAATCTAAATTAAAATACAAAAATAAATTGAAAGAAAGTACAAATAGTAAAGGCACCAATAGCACCTCCAAGAGTAATCAATATTTATATTTGATTATTGTCATTCTTGCCATGGTTACATAAACATTTACAGCAAAAGTTTGGATGTAATATGAATGTTTGATAAGTAGATAAGACATTTTTCCATTCATATTGTTCTAATCAAGTAACTAATTTCATTTCTATCTAAAAGAATCAAATAAGTGGTCAGATAATTCCATTTTTTCTTGAGTTAGATAAGGAGCAAGCCTCTTTCTTCTCTGCGCAGATCCAGTTGGGCAACTACAATGCATGAAAAAGCTCATCCTTTCTCCACAGCGCCACTTTGCCACGTGGCCATCAATCAGCTGGCCATATATAAGCTGTATTCTTTCTGCTCGTCTCTATACGTGTTCCTTCAGTCCATTTGCTATTCGCGTGTCAATTTCACAGTTTTTAATTGTTAGAGAAGGAAGCCAGATGCTCTTCACAGGACGTGGAAGAATGAGCCCAGGTATTTGTGAGATCTTCATGGCTGCCCCGTCTACCACATGTCCAGAGACCCAGGGCCTGGGGGACAGAGAGGTTTCAGGTGGAAGGCCCCAGACACTGTGGTACCCCTTGATGACTACCCAGGAGCTCCTCAATTCCCTGATCTCTTCATCTGGGTTCAGCACTCCTTGACTGGCACAGCTGTGGCTCCAAGGGTCAGGGTACACGCGGCCCTCTGCACAGCAGGAGGAGATGTGGGGTGTGGTGTGTACGCACAGCTTGGTACTTTGTCTTTAGTTATGTGATCCTTTTGAGGTCATTTTTTGTGGAGATTATAAATTCTGTCTAGATTAATTTGGGGCTTTCTTGCGTGTAGATATCCAGTTGTTCTTGTACCATTTTTTTATTTTATTTTTATTTATTTATTTATTTATTTATTTTTATTTATTTATTTTTTTTTTTGCAGTACCGGGGATTGAACCCAGGGGCGTTCTACCTCCGCGCTACACCCCTGGCCCTATTTTTTATACTTCATTTTGAAACCGGGTCTCACGAAGTTGCGGAGGGCCTCACTAAGTAGAGAGAGAGAGAGAGAGAGAGAGAGCTGAGGCTGGCCGCAAACCCGGATCCTCTGGTCTCCACCTCCCAAAGTACTGGGATTACAAGCGTGCGCCACCACGCCCAGCGGCGGTACCATTTTTTTATAAAGACTATTTGTTATAAATCCTTTATCCGTTGAGTTACCTTTGTTCCATCGTCGAAGGGCAACTGATTATATTTACATGGGTCTATTTCTAGACTACCCTGTTCCATTGATACAATAGTCTGTTTTACGTTCGTATTTATTTTTGCCGGTATCACATTGCGGTGATTACTGTAGCTTTGTTGTAAGACTTGAAGTCAGGCACTATCAATTCTCCAACATTATTCTTCTTATTCAATATCACATTGGCTATTCTGGGTCATTTGTCTCACCATATGAACTTTAGAATCAGTTTGTCAATATTCACAAAATAACTTGCTGGGATTTTGATTAAGATTTCATTAAGTCTATAGATAAAGTTTGCAAGAGCTGACATCTTGGCAATATTAAATCTTTCTGTCTATGAATGCAAAATCTCTCTCCATGTATCTAGTTTGTTTTTCTAAGACTTTTGTTGTTTTCCTTATGTAGATCTTGCACATATTTTATTGGATTTATTCCGAAACATTTCATTATTTTGTGCTAATGCAAATGGTATTGTGTTTTTAATTTTAAATTCCACTTGTTTGTTGCTGTTATATAGGAGAGCAATTCACTTCTGTGTGTTATATTAAACTTGTATTCTGTAGCTTTACTATAATTGCCTATTGGTTTCAGGGTTTTTTTATTTCATATTTTCTACATAGACAATCATGACCTCTGTGAACAAAACAGTTTTATTTATTCCTTCTCAACCTGTATACCTTTTATTCATTTCCATACTGTATTGACTTGGGTAGGACCCTCAGTATAATACGAAAACGCAGTGCTAAGAGATTGGCCATCCTTGCCCTCTTCCTGAGCATGGTGGAGAGGCTTCAAGTCCTGTAGGTTTTTCATAGATGTTTTTATTAAGTTAAGGAAATTTCCCACTCTTTGTAGTTTGCTGGGAAAGCAGATTATTTCTTTAAAAATAGTAATAATGTAATCATTTAATTTATAGGGGAAATACTTCAATATTTTTCTCTTGAGAATAATATAAGCCATAGTTTTTATAATAAATGCCTTTATCAGACTTAGAAGTCTCTTTTATGATTTTTTGACTAATAGTTCTTTTTATTCAAAGATGTTGAAATTTGTGAGAATTTTTTTCTTCCCTTACTGAATAATCATAATTTTTTCTCCTCTTTTTGTTAACTGTTAAATTACATTAATTGCTTTTAGAATATAAAGAAAACTTTGCATTTCTGTAATAAACCCTGCATGCTCCTGGTGTCTTATCATTTTTATATATTACTAGATTTGTTCTGAGAATATTTTACTGAGGCATTTAGCATTTATGTTCATAAGTTTCACATCTATGTTCCTTTATTGCAATGTGCGCATTGGATTTTGGTGTCAAACATGTGTTGGGCTAGGGAAATGGGTTGGGAAAAGTTCTTTTTCATTCTCTAGGTTTTTGTGCAATACTTATATAATTTCCTTCAAAATTTTTGGATGATATTATGAATTAAATTTGAGAAGATCTTTAAGAAAGGATTAAAGTTCAAGTTTCCAATATTTTTTCTTTTGCATCTTTGGTACTTGAACTTTTGAACAAATTGACTAATGCCATCCTATCCATCAAGGTCAAGTGATGACTACCAGTCCATAGGTGGTATGTCTGCAACCCTGCTTCTTTTTCATTCCTTACACTGGTTTCACAGTGAGCATCTTCCCTCCACTCCCCCCCCAGTTAGTTTCAATTGATCACTTGTGTGGAGTTTGCTTAGAACAAAAACAAAGCAGAGCTAAAAGGCTACATTCCACGGCACATCTCCTGATATCTCAGCATTTGAGTTTGATACCTTTTTCAATACATCGTGGTAAACTTAATTCTTAGAATTTTTTTCTTTCTATTTTTTTTAGTGGTACTGGTGATTGAACCCAGGTATGAATCACTACTACCAGCTAAATTCTTAGAATTTTAATGACTTTTCACTACTTTGATATTCATAGAGCATCATTTTTATTTTGTTTGAGATCAGTTGGAGTTTTGGCCTCTGTAGATTAACAGTTTCTTTTCTCCTTGACAAAATAATTATTTGTCTTCAAATTCCAGCAACTGAGCCAAGATATACATCATTTTGATAAATAAGCTCGACATGATGGTGCATACCAGTGATCCCAGTACTTGGGAGTCTGAGACAGGAGGATCGCAGGTTTGAGGCCAGCCTCAGCAACTTAGCTAGGCTCTCCACAACTTAGTGAAACCGTGCTTCAAAATAAAAATAAAATAGGGCTGGGCTTGCAGCTCAGAGGTAGAATCCTCTGAGTTCAATCCCCAGTTCCACAAATAATAGTAACAATGATAGTAATAATAGTAATAATAATAATAATAATAATAATGATAATAATAATAATAAATATTTAAGTGCATTTTATCCTCAGCTTTAATGTTCCCTACTGGGTATCAACCACTTTCCATACAATGTCATCACTGTCTTTCCTAAACTCTGTCACTGTTCCTTCAAATATTTTAGGCTTTTGTCTCTATCTGGCAGAAGTGAGCTGTGTGCCTCTGATAATTCAGTGGAGATCTGCCCACTCAAAGCAATTAAAACTTTCACCAAGTGTATGATCAGAATCCTGCTTTAGGACTGAAAACATCACACTAGTGGAGAGATCTGGCATTCTTTCTATCCAAAAATCCACCAAGATTCTTAAGAAATGTCTGTGTGTAGTGAATAAAAAAAGGCCAGGAACAGATTCGCACCACAGTGGATCTCTGATACTTGAAGTCTCAGATCTTTGGGGATCTGGAAGCCCATCAATCTTATGAAGAAAATATTTACTTCATGTGATCGTGTAGCTTTTATTCAGATGAGGAAGACCCATCAGTTGTCACATTCGTATTGCAATGTTTCCTCCTAAAGAATATTGCCATATTTTCTCTGACTTTGCAGAAAGATTCATATATAGGAACAACTAATGATCATTTTTCAAAAATTAGCAAGATATTTAAAATTATGCAATATTTCAGAGTTATTTTTATAATAGCCATTATAATTTTTCAAAATAAAAAGCAGTGTAGTTGAGTCAACTAAAGATGAACATTTACTATTATCCCCACATCCCGTAACTGCAAATCCTCTGTCAACCTGTCTCAAAGACATTTGGGGGTGTACAAATGGGGTAGAAATGTTCATGAGCGATCTCCTTCCTGTAAACATGACATGGAGTTTGCCATGTAGGGCAGACAGAGGGCATGTCTTCCACAGTAAACACGCAGCCTTTCATGATTATTAAATGTAACTTGCAATTCACCTCTCCTAACTATCTCCTTAATAATGAGCAGGCAATAAAACTCAAGGCTGAGGCAAGTTATATGCCACGATTCCAATTAACAGCACAAAACTTGACCACTGGCACTCATTTTCCGAAGAAATGCTCAGATTGTAATACACAGATCTCTTGGAATCAGGAGTAAGAAATAGGGTGAGAAACATCTGATGCCACTATTTGCAGATTTTCCCCACAAATACAAATAAATTAGAATTGCTTTCTGCTTAAGTGTTTCTCTGATGATGGGAAGACTTGAAAGAGATTATTTAAATTGTCCAGCAAGCAAGCATTCAAACATTCCTTCAATTTGCTGTACCCGTCACTCAGTCAATGTCTAAAACCCAAACTCTTCATCCTTTCCTATACTTCTACCTGAATCATACTTACCTGCTGGACCATCTCTCAATTATTTCCAAGATGTCTTCTGGACCCTTTGCAGTTCTGTAAAACAACTTTCCTTACCTTGACAACTTTAGGCCAGTGAATTCAGCTACTATTTATTGAGCATCTAGTATGCTGGTACCCAGAACTCTTCAAAGATATTCTTAGCCTAAGCAGTGTGCATCTCCCTATGAGCCCTTGGACAGGGACTGTGTGCCACAGATACCAATCTTTTGATTTTAATTGCTTATCATTATTTTTCTTTCACTCAACCTCATCTATTTGCAAGTACCTATATAGATTTCTTTCTTAATTTTGCCAGCACATTTGGAAAAGGATCTGGGAAATTATTTTATGTTCTATGTCTATATTAGTTTCTCAATATTTGTAAAAGTTTAATTATTGTTCCTTACAGAGATACATTGGTGAGTAGACATATTAATAGAAGTGTTTTCTTGTTTTGGTTTTTTTTGGTTTTGTTTTCTTGTTTTTTTTGTGGTAGTGGGGATTGAACCCAGGGGCATTCTATCTCCAAACTGCATCCCTAGCCCTATTTTATTTTTATTTTGAAACAAAGTCTCACTAGGTTGATGAGAGTCACTTACTTGCTGAGGCTGTCCTTGAACCTGTGATCTTCCTGTCTCAGCCTTCCAAAAACTGGGATTACAGGCATGTGCCGCCACGCCCAGCAAGTTTTTTTTTAAGATATAAAACTGTGTATTTAAGGTAGAAGTATGTTACACAGGACCCAAATACTTGATATGAAATAGCTAATATTTTGTTTCTATGCTTTCTGAGATAAGTATTAATATCTTTTGTGAAAGAATGTTTTTGGTTTCCAGTTTAATGAATTTTACATATTGAGGTTTAATGGAACAGATACAGTTATTAAAAAATCAGTGAGGGAAATACAATATCAACTTCAACACCCAAAAAGTTTTAAATTATTTGCTTTGGACTACTTTTCTATTATGAATTATTTAAAAGACTACATAATTTTCTAAAGAAGTAGCTAATGACTTTAACCATTATAAAACTAAGATCATTATGCTTGTACACTACCTCTTGAGGGTACAAAAAAAGCACTTTGAAGTTCTTAGAAAAAGGGTGCTGTAGAAAGGCAAAGTAATACAATTCCATTATGGACTAAATGCCGACATCATTAATCACTGAAAATGAAATAATCATACTGACAATTAGAGTATTTTTTTAAGCCAAAAACCTTTTGTCATCCTAAACTATCCCACTTCACAATTATTAATGAATCTAGTGTTCACAGAAATATTACTCATCTAAATATGAAAAGTAGCATATTAAACCTTAAAATATGTAATTGGAGTGTTAAAACCTGATTATAGCAAGTGAATTACTGTGTTCTCATTTAATTAACTGATACTTCTATTGAACGTTTTGACATTCAAAAATAACATGCTAGGCATAATACTATATTATCATCAATATTTCAGTGTATTTTATAACTTTATTTGTGATGAATCAGAAAGTCTCATTTTTTTTTTTTTGCGGTACCGGGGGTTGAACCCAGGGGCGTTCTACCTCTGCGCTATGCCCCCGGCCCTATTTTTTATACTTTATTTTGAAACCGGGTCTCACGAAGTTGCGGAGGGCCTCACTAAGGAGAGAAAGAGAGAGAGAGACAGGGAGAGAGAGAGAGAGAGCTGAGGCTGGCCGCGAACCTGGATCCTCCGGTCTCCACCTCCCAAAGTACTGGGATTACAAGCGTGTGCCACCACGCCCGGCTTCATTATTTTAATTTGAAACTTAGTTTCAAATGACTTGTTGACAAGGTGATGCATGATGTAAAAGCAATACATTTTGTCTTAGAAATATTAGGAAATTATTTTGAAATTGGGACTACAGGGAGGCATGGACACAGAGCAGTAAAGATGAAATGCACCCACAGTGGCTTCTTCCCTTTGGGTAGTGATCAGTCAGAGTTTGAGCTGACATGGGTCTACTTTGACATCACCCAGCAGCTCCTCCTCCTTTACAAAGGATGATGAACGACAGCGATGCTTACTGACCTCAGCCCCCCAAGAAACCTGCAGAACACAAATGTAGGTTTACAATGTGTGTCAGAGTGCAAACACTATTCTGGAAGGAAAAAATAAAATGAAACATTGTTTTAGCTGATATGATGGTTTACTTACAATTCGGATCAGTACGTAAATGACCACAGGGATGTGGGGAAAAATAATGCACATTAGATAGTTCATTTGCTTATGTAAAGATAATTGACTCCTCACAGAAAGGACTTGGAAGTTTCAGTGTTCTGTCAGGCCCACCCAAGTCCCCAGCAATGCATCGGGGGCTTGCAAAACATCTACATGGATTGACTGTCACACAGAGGCAAGTGAGAAAGACTTTTTTTTTTCTTTTTGTACTGAGGATCGAACCCAGGGGCATTCTAGCTCTGAGCTACACCCTAGCCCTTTTTATTTTTAATTTGGAAATGGGGTCTTGATAAGTTGCTGAGTAATACACATTTAAAGATGAACTAAATCCTTTCTCAATGACAGTACAACCCTGCATTGGTTCCTCCTGGTATTTCTCATTATCTGTTCCTTGATGTTTCAAAACAAAAAGATAGTGAATACTAAGTTTAGGGAAAATAGGTTACCCTACATGTGAACCTTTTCCTTAGTTCCAAAATAGTTTGGTTCTCAAGCAAAGGAAGAAAACATTAATTATTAAGCATTATAGAGCAAAGTCAGAGCTTCTTTGAATTATGTAGAGACTTCCCTACTGATCTAATCTCTGCCTACCTTCAGCTGCCTTGATTACTCTCCCCAAATGCTCTGTGTACCATAGTTTTCTGCACCTGGGAAGATCAGTTTACTAAGAGCACTGTTTGCTAACTGCAAGGCACCCTGGAACCTGCGAACAGTGAGGCATGCTTCCGCATCACTGTGAAGACAGCCCTGTTTCCTTTCTGCACTCCAGCTGGATGACAGTCCTTCAGAAAGGTTCACATTCAGGAAGTCCAGCAAGATGCATTGCTGAGCACCAGAGGTAGTGAGCAAAAGTGTCCAGATGGGCCTCAGGGAAGGTTCAGGACCCTGCCAAATGTCTGACCAAGCAAAAATTCTGTGTGGGTTATTAAACTTGAATGGAGTTTACACTTGGAGTGCTTTTCTTTTTTTTTTATTTATTTTTTTAATGTTTTTATTGGTGCATTGTAGTCTCACATCACAATGAGTATCAGTTTGGTGTTAACATTCATGCACACAGCTCTTGGTGTCCCTCTCCCCCCGCCTCCCCCCCACATGTAGCACTGAGAATGATGTTGGTATAATCTCATATATACACATTGTTTATGACAGTAATTCCATAGATTCACTTCTTGCTTACCCTTCCCCTTCCCTTGTACCCCTTCCCTTGCAGCACTGAGGGTTCTCCTTGTCATTGGAGTCCCTTTTGTGTCCCCACTACTCCCTAAATTGCGCATATTAATGAAAACATATGTCCCTTCTTTTTGTGATGGGCTAATCTCACTTAACATAATGTTCTCCAGATCTTTCCTGGAGTGCTTTTCAAACAGGTCAGATTTGCAACAATTTGGTGGAAGGAGGGGTGGATGGAGCATAGAATCTCTCAAGACCCAACATTCTTGTGATCCCATTTGCCATTCCCATTAAAATAACCCTAAAAGTAAAGAACCTGTTTCTTTTTTTTTTTTTTTTCCGGTACCGGGGATTGTTAACCCAGGGGCGTTCTACCTCCGCGCTACACCCCCGGCCCTATTTTTTATGCTTTATTTTTGAAATCGGGTCTCACGAAGTTGCGGAGGGCCTCACTAGGTAGAGAGAGAGAGAGAGAGAGAGAGAGAGAGAGAGAGAGGAGAGAGGAGAGAGAGAGAGAGAGAGAGAAAGAGAGAGAGAGATCACGCGCACGCGCGCATGCGCGCTGAGGTTGGCCGCGAACCCGGATCCTCCAGTCTCCGCCTCCCAAAGTACTGGGATTACAAGCGTGCACCACCACGCCCGGCAAGAACCTGTTTCTTTTACAATCCCCCTACCCATTTAGGTTTAAAAGTCTTCCCAACCTACTCTCTCTGTCTTCATAGAGCATCAATCAAATTCTCAATGGGAGTTATAGATTCATAACACTTGTAGGCCTTATCTCTGATCAGTACAGTAAAACTAAGCTTTAGTCCTCATTAAAAAAATACAATACAACAATATTCCTGCCCTTTAGGATAATGGCTGGTTTAAATTACAATAAGGCACAAATAAAAGGAAGAAAGCAAAACAATTAGATGAGGTTGGTTAACAACAAAAGCTGAAGTCAAAGATGACTTTATCATCAATCATGACTTGTGGACCAACCAGCAGGACGAAGGACACCTTCAGTTCTAGTAAACACCAGAGCCATGCATTCAACACGCAACCAAAGCAAACTGAAGCACAAAATGCTGGAGTCCTGGGAGATTTCAAGTTACTGACATGATCACCCACTTTGTTGGTCAAGAACCTCAACTCCCAGCCTCTCCCCTCCCCCACCCTGGGACCCTCCCACAGTGCCCTGTGAGCCCTGCCCCTGCTGTAGATGAGGGGTCTGTTCCCACCCAGTGTCACATAAAAACAATGATTATGATGATAAAAGCAATAGTCATTTGAGATCTCAAGCAGGTCCCTGGGAACAAGGCACCTGGGGGCTGTGAGGATGCTGGGCCTGTGGCCATCTACTCTACAGAAGCCGCTGGTAATGACAGGAAGGAGACAGGATCCTCCCCATGGGGACCTCTCCAGAAAGCACTGAAGTGGCAGCTGGCTTCCTTAATATGGAATGGTCCTCATACCCAGAACTTTTGACTCACTGTCCATAGACAGGAACTCCAATTCCAGTGAGAAGGAATACACAGGCCAGGCATGGTGGTGCATGCCTGTAATCCCAGTATTTGGGAGGCTGAGACAGGAGGATCACAGGTTTGAGACCAGCCTCAGCAATGTAGTGAGACTCTCAACAACCTAGCGAGACCCTGTTTCAAAACAAGAAATCAAAAGGGCTGGGGGTGTAACTTGGGGGTAGAATGCCCCTGTGTTCAGCCTTTAGGGCCAAAAAAAAAATTAAAAAAAGAAGGAATACACAGGGAAAGCTTTAATAAGGGTGGGTGGGGGTATTACTTTAAGGTGAAAGGGATAGCCCTGATGGAGAGTAGTCAAAATTGCCCTTAACCAAAGAAGAAAAGAATGCTCCAGCCTATTACTGAGTGGATATTCTTGTGATAATTCCTTTCAGGAGTTTCTTGTGTTAGTGTCTCTGCATGCCCTAAACTTGGTGTTTATGGTTAATTTGATTAGCTATGTCTTTGTCTCTCTTATTGTCGTTGGTGTCTGGTTTATTTTACTTAATGTTCATACGAGTAATTCAGATGACAGGATTTCCTTCTTTTTAAAACACTGAATAGTATTCTATTTGATTCCATACATAGCACTTTTTCTCTGTCCATTCATCCTTTTGTTAAAGGATGCACTCACTTGCACTCTAGGGAGCCAATCCTAGGATTCTAGGGCTCTGCATCTTAACCCCTTTCTAACAAAAGAAAGGGACTTACAAAAAATTCTGCTTAAATGGGCACCTGTGATGTACAAATATGTAGTAGGTAAAATATGCCCCTAAGTCTCTTTGATATGCTGGACCATTCCCTACTTCATGGGCTCTTATACTCTTTTGGGATATCTAGTTTGACTAATTCTAATCTGTCTTTTTACTAAAATGACTACAACCATTTCATTGTTTGGCAAAAAAATAAAATAATAAGTATTTGCCTTTTTGAGCTCATTTTTCCTGATAAATTCACCTCTTTTGCGCACTTAGTTAAGTATATTTTTGTTCTGATTTATTTTTGTTTTGTTTAACTAGAGAATTTTTAGCCCTCCTTTGGGTTTCTTTTCTCTCTGGCTGTCTTTACTGAGCAGTCATTCATGGGTTAACTCTCAGTTTTACTTGGGATTCAAGGAACAGGGACCATTTCTTTTTGGGAATCACAGAGAGGGGATGGACAATAAGGCTACTCAGTGTGGATCTGCTTGCCATGGGAGATAAGGTGGCCCTGTCCATTGGATTTTAGCCTGTGCGGGAACATTTATCCACCCTCTGGAAAGGCACCCTGACTGAGAGTGAGTCTGAGTACTTCCCTTATAAACCTGTCCGGAGGCATCAGAGGGCCTGGGGTGGGGAGAAACCACAGTGTGGAAGGGGCAGTCACCCCTCCCAGAGCTGGCACATTAACCAGAAGCATAGGAATCCACCAGCTGCTTACTTTGCTGGAGGAAGGTAGTCGCTGAGGGGCTATGGCATCCCGGTTATGGGTGGGAGGTTTGGTGCACATGTGTTTCAGCATAGCATAGGGTGAAAGGACAGGTCCACATGAACCGCACATGCGTGAGGACCTGGAGGGCCAAGATGGTGGACAGAATGAGTCAAGATGGAGGCACAGACCAAGTCAAGATGGTGGCACAGATAGAGCCAAGATGGAGGTACAGACTGAGCAAGATGGCAGCACAGAACAACCCAAAATGGCGGCACAGATAGGCCAAGATGGAAGCACAGAACAATCCAAGATGGATGCACAGACTGAGCCAAGATGGCAGCACAAACAGAGCCAAGATGGCGCCTTTGGGGCTGCTGGTATTGGAAGGGGCCCCTCTGGGGATGGCAGATGGCTGCAAGCAGACCTTCCAACCGCCTTGGTGGAAGGCCCTCTCAGCATCTGCGGGGGCAAGAACGTGTCCACAATGGGAGAAGGCCTGTGGGGGACACAATTGTGCCAGGCAGTGAGACAAGTCCTGGCCCAGACTACACAGGAAACTTCACTGAGAGCTTCCTGGCCCCACCACACCCAATAGCTCCCTGTTCCCCTCCCTCCCACACGATGGAAGATGAATGTGGTGTGGCCCCATACACGCACTAGGCAGAGGTTTGCCAGCCTGTTTCTCCGGGAGCCAGGGCCATGGTTCCTAGACTGGTGCCATGACTTCGGTGGCTGCACTCCCTCCCCTGCAATAAGGGTTAGAGTTACCTTTTACCTCTTATTCCAGCCTGGTGTGAGTTAAAGACCCTGTCATGGCACCAGAATATTAAAGGGTGATAATCTCTTTGAGAAATAAATATTATAGAGCAGTGATCTCTCATCCTCAGTCCTTGCTTCCTGAGAGAAAGTTTTCAAACAGAAAGCACAAATAGGGGAATATAAGAGGTTTATGTAGGGAAGTGGGGGTACAGTTTAAGAGTAAGCCATGATAAAGGCGGTCTCACAAGGTCCATTTCCAAAAGTGGAAAATGGCAGTGAGTTCTCTGCATGGTGTTATTTATTTCTGATGGAAAACTTCCCCTCATGTATATGCATTTGGGGGAGGAATTTCTCTCTTTTCACATCACAGGTCACAAATTCATGCACCTGCGCTGTGTCCACCATGTTTGAAACTTTCTCCCAAGTGTCTAAGTAAAACCTTTGGAGTCAGGGGTCTAAAATGGCATTTGCAGCTGGGAGGTGAATCGTGGCTCTTCTTTTCTCTACATCCTTGCGAACACTTACTATCTTCTATCATTTTGATAATAAGTATTTTGAGAAGTGTGGAGTGATTTCCTTGATGATTAGTAATACTGAGCATTTTACCATACAGCTGTTTATCATTTTTATGTATTCTTTTGAGCAATATCTAGTCAGACTCTTAGCCCATTTTTTAATCAGTTTAGGTGGTTTCTTGCTATTGATTTGTGTTCTTTATATATTTTGGATATCATCCTTTACCAGATATATCTGTTATAACAAGTATAAACTTTTTATAACAAGTATAAAATTTATATATATTTTGTTTTACTTAAGAATATCCTTATGTCTTTATAAAACTTATAAAAGGATTGAATAACTAATAAAATACATTTTAAATTTTTTCTTTAGGGATATCACTTAATTACTGTTTGAGTATTGTTTTTCTATATAATATCCTAACTTGGGTTTGAGTGGAATCATATTTTAGAGTATAAAACAATCTAAAGAAAACTAATAATACTAAGATATTGAATTGTCCTATCATCAATCTTCCTAAAATGGATTACTGTTGTATTTTTTAATAGATGTAGAGGAAAGTTTTAAAGTTTTCTGCATGACTGTTCTATTGTTTCATTTTCTTAGGTATCTGATATCATATAGCTATTTATTATAAATGTTGTATTTTTATTCTTTTCTTTTTCATTTGTTTTTGTTTTTATTTTTGTGTTTTTGTTCTGTGATGGAACCCAGGGACATTATACCTCTGAGTACACCCGCAGACCATTTTTATTTTTTTTGTTTGTTTGTTTGAAAACAGGATTTCACTGTGTTTCTGAGAGTCTGGCTACATTACTGAGGCTATCCTTGAATCTAGAATCCTCCTGTGTCAGCCTCCCAAGAACCGGGATTGCAAGCTTGCACCACCATGCCTGTCAATATTGTACGTTTCTTGATTATATTATCTTTGTTCTTGACATATAAAAATATGATAAGTTTTTATTTTTTAGAATTTATTTTCAGAAAATTGACAAAGTTACTTTTTTAATTTTAAAAATCCATTTGCAATTTATTTGGATTTTGTATGTGAAAAACAATTAAATAATCTTGGAAAGAAAATTTATTTGTTCTGCTCTGGCTAGATTTGCCAGGATGATACTCTTAGGCATACCACCTGTTCTCATTTTGTACATACATAATGCCTGCTCTGGATTTTGGTAAGTACTCCTTCATCTATAAGAAAAATTTACATTCACTGACACTTAGCTTTCTCAATTTTGTTTTCTCCTATTGTATGGTCATGTTGAATATACATATATGCATTCATTATGTATGTATATAATATGTGTATGTAACATAAAATACACCAACTAAATATACTTCTATGGGTTTGATTCATCAATAACTTCCTAATATTTCTGTAACTATTGGAGAGATTGACCTATTTATAATTGACCTGTTTTATTCATAATGCAGTCAATATATGCTTTATCTCTTTATGTTATATTATTACCACAGGCTGTTCAATATTGTTAATATATATTTCAAACTATCATTTTTATTTACCTATTAGTTTTCATATTTATGTTACTCCCTTATCTCCTATTTTATATCAATTTATTCTTTTTCTAGCTTTTTAACTTTTCTGTTATCCAGGATTAGTTACTGATTTCACCATTTGGTATTCTTCAATAGACTTTCAAGAGTATCAATTTCCATGTAATATTATTTTAGTTGAATGTACTTTGAAATGCTTTATTTTAATCATTTAGCTCTAGTGACATGTTTAAATTTTTATAAGAATTTATGTGTTTATCCTAAAACTATTTACAAATGCGTCTTTCTTATTAATATACAAACATTCATTTTCTTATTGATGTCAATCCTAATTTCATTTTGGTTAGTGAATGTAAATTTTATACCAACTTTTGAAATATGTTGAGACGTACTTCATGGGAAATACATGGTCAATTTTTATAAATATTTCACATGTCACTTTTAATTACTTGATGAAAGTTTATAGTGAGAATTGGGTACAGGGTTAGGGTTAATTTTATTAAGTTTGTGTATTTTTTCATTTCACATATTCTATATTTTATAATATCATTTATAGGAAAGCTCGACAATTAAGCTGATTCAATAACTATACTAATAAATATTTTCTCCCAAAATGACATTAGCTTAACTTAGATAGGATATTAAATTTGTTGTCAAGAGTAACGTGAAATCATAGTAAAGTCACGAGAAGACATCAGCTGAAAAAAATGATTGAGAATCACTCTTCCCCAGAAACATTCCCGGGATCTTTGACCCTTTATGCCCCTACAGGAACATTCCTTGATGCCTCTAGATTCTTCTTTTGTGCTTACCCCAGGCTCCTTTCCCATTCTTCATTGAGAGACAAGATAATTCTTCTGTGTGATGAAATTCTAAAGAACTCGGGTGCTGTATTGTGTACATTTTATGAGATCTTGGCCCTGGTAACCTGTCTGAACCTCCATTTCTATTAAATAGGATTAGCAATCATCTGCTACCACATGTGGCTCTCGGGAAGGCCAAGTGGTATAATAGCAGCAAAATACCTGGAAGAATGCACTGGTCTTAACAGTGGCGATGGTTGCTGGTCAGCAAAGGATTAGCTTTTACAATCCTGTCTCTGAAGCACTGCTATATTTGTTGCTTCCTATAGGTATCATTTCTCCATAAGTCAGGAAACTCTTGTGGACACAGACTGGCACATTTTGCTGTTAAATGAGCTAGGGTAGGTGGAACCACTTCAGGGAATATAAATTATCTTCTGTCTTTCACCAAATTGTGAATATGTCCAATATTAAGCTGCATATTTCCTTCCTACTGGCACCATGCATCTAGCCCTTGTACCTTACCTTAATGGGCCTAATTTAAACTTTATTTCCTTACTGAAGTATACGCCTTTGTTGGGAAAAAAATAATGAGCTTGACTAGTTTTTTTTTTCACAGTAACTCTGTCTTGCTTCCCACAGACTCGGTGCTGTCATAAAGGATAAATAACTATAATTGAACTCTTCCATCTGTATGTTCTTTTATGATCCTGTGCTTGGCTCTCTGCTATCAGGGAAGAGTGGTTTAAAGTAGCACGACACTCCTGGACTTCTGGTCCCCACTTTGAAAACTGCCTCTGTGTGTATTGAAGCTCACAGAGAAGCTGGCTCTGTGGAGAAGAGACTCCACCTGGGCGGAGATCAAGGAGGCTGCCGCTCCTTCTCTGAAGTGAAGCAGTGGGGTGTACCCAAGGAGGCCAGAGCACAGGAGAACTATGGTGACTGCCCAGTGCCACCCGGCTCTTCTCAATATGGACCTCCGTTCTCCACCAGCAGTTCTCTCTTACAGCTCAGATCCAACAGCAGAGCTCACAGAAGTCTATGCCAACGGGTCACACCTTTTGGCCTCCTCCTGCCGTCTCTGGCAGGGTGGCCAGCACGTCTCTACCTTCAAACTCCAAAATTTTGACCAATTGTTCCAGGAAGGGAACAGAATTCAATTTGCTGCCTTGGCAGTTGTGAGGAGTGAGGGCATATGTAAAGTTTTCTCTTTGGCTGGGGAGCAACACTACCAACCCCGGAGGTCATGTTGTTACCCAGGAACCTCTCAGTCTCAGTGCCAGGACTGCAATGAAAATCCTTTGCCGTTAGCCATTTAACTGATCTGATTTACAGTCATTTTTTTTACAGTGGGAGGGAGAATTATATTTTCTATTTGAAGATGGCAAGACTGATTTTTTCAGAAGTCTTTACATGGAAATGAATTAGCTGCTGTATTTTAAAGAAGAAGTAGAACATCTGGGAAGTAGGTTTTATTGCTTAAACATATGGTGCTTTTTTAATGGAGAAAAACTATGTTACCAAATGAAACAACAACAAAAGAAGTTATAATGTATTTAGAATTAGAAAACAGAAATAGAAACCCCATACATTGAATTCAAGTCAAACTAGAGACATTTACTACTTAAAACAGTGAAATGCAGCCATAGATTTTACACTACTAAGAATTACATACTGGCAGAGGAGAGGAATACAGAATGGGGGCTTGGAAGACATGCTCAAACGCTGTGTATTGTGCATTGAAACATGCCCAAAAGCTGTGTGTTGTACTTCGACCATCACCAGTACATATATATAGGAACTAGCAATCCCTTGGGCTTAGCTATTTTAACTCATGAATGACCATGCCATTGAGCAGAGGGGACAGACTCAGAAAAGCATGACATTGACCACAGTGATTAGGTGATCACTAAGGTGTTGCTACTCAAGAAAGTTGGGAATAAAATGAATGAGGAATAAAACTGAATGGTCCGTGTGGACAGCTGGCCAACGTGGACCTGGACTCTTTAGCCCCACAGGCGTGCAGCGTGGCAGTGTGAGCCGAGGGAGCCTCCCGGTTCTGGAAGCTCATCTTCCTGAAGGAGAGCAGCATTCTCCCTCCCTGGCTGTTCTCAGGACACAGCAAGCACGGTGCATGCAAGCTGCAGAACCACTGGATCATCCCAGTCCATGACAGGAATTTCCATGTGTCTTTTAACTATAATCACCACTTCTCTTTCTGCCAAGTTTATGAACTGCCTAGAGCACAGATGACCAGAGGGCCATCTCTTTGAGAATCACATCTCACCTAGAGGTGCATCTAGTTTAATCATCTCTTCCCACTCAAACTGGCAGTCTATTGTTTAAATTGATCTTATTTTCCTGATTAGAATGACCAATTTGGTACTGAATAGCTATGTTAACATTGGACTTGCTGGTCTGGGGGTTTCCATTAATGTTTGAACATAAAGCTTAATGCTTGCTATAGGCATCCGATAGTGTTCTTTTAACATGCTAAATTACCTTTTTAGTTACCTTTTTATTTGTATATTATTTACCTTTGTATATATTTGTATATATGTATGTATTTGTATATTTAATTACCTTTTTATTTGTATATTTAAATCTGAAATGGATTATGAATTTTATAAAATAATTTTCAATATCTATGATGCAGATAAAAACTTTCAGCCAGGTGTGGTGGCACACACCTGTAATCCCAGTACTTGGGAGGCTGAGACAAGAGGATCACAGGTTGGAGACCAGCCTCAGCCACTTAGTGAGACTCTCAGCAACCTAGGAGACCCTGTTTCAGAACAAAAATTAAAAAGGAATTGGGGTGTAGCTCAAAGGTAGAATGCCCCTGGGTTCAATCCCTAGTACCACACACACACACAGACACACACACACACACACACACACACACTCACACAGACACACACACGCACACACACACATAATAACTTTCTGTGTTTCTCTTTTAATCTGTTAATGAAGAGATTCAACTTGTCTGCCTTAAGACCTCATTTATCACAAACCATTTTTCTTTTATAAACACTTATTACATCGTATTTTAGTTCTCTGCATTAATATTAATAAGCATAATTAGTCCCTTCCCTTTAGCTCTGTCTGATTTTTATATGAGGATAATGCTTATATGATCTCTTTAGGATATGTAAGAATCATTTCATTTTCTGCTACAGCCTGAGAGAGTTCAACGATTTATTGAATTTTATATTGATTCAATATAAAAATGTGTACTGTTAATAATAATTGCTAACCCTTGTAAACCAGACACGAGCATGCCCCAAACATGACGAGCCCATGACAATTGCTCCCCATGGCAGATATGGAGAATAGAGTCATGCACAAATCATTCATTCATCCACTCATTCATTCAATATATGGTGAAGGAAGTAAACACTGAATGAGATAAATAAAGAAAAATGAAATGTGTACATGGTTATTAAACAATTAAGACAACAATAATCCAGGAAATGAAAATAAGAGGTTGTCATTATCTGTGTGGTGGCTAGGGCCTATCTCCAAAGTAAGGAAGTATATGTATACGAGCCATCTTTCTTTCTGCTCAAACCAACAACCCTTATGCCTACTCTTGATTACTCTTCCACCTTCAGGATCCAGCCCACCATCCAATCCTCGCAGCCGCACAATCCATACCTGTCTGCACTGATTTCTTTCCATCCCTTCCTCCACGCCATTACCTCTGCCCTCTTCCCACTCTCTTCCATGGCCTTCCATCAGGGCATCCAGAAAGAAGTTCTGGAACACTGAAGCCCAGGAGTGGCATTCCTCTGCTCAATGGGTTTAACTGTAGAGACTCGCTGCCCTCCTCCCTCCCCAGTCTCTTGGTTAGATCCTTCCTGAGGGCTCTGTGGTACTGAGCCACCTGCCCACCTGCTTCTGCCTCCATGTGCTCTGTCTTCCTGGTGACCTGACATACGTTTCTTTTCCTTAGCACTAGCTGGCAGCCGACATATTTTATTTTCCTGCTTATTGCCTGTCAACTCCACTTAGACGATAAGCTCTAGGCACAGGGTGTTCTCCTCGTCCCTTTGCAGCATAAGCACCTCCCTAACGTTGGCCACTCCTCCAACTGAAAGGCTGTTACCTCGCACTGTGGCCATCCACACATGAAGTGTGCTTGTTTCTAAACTTTGTGATGATGAGGGCTCATTAAACACATGTGCTTTGGAATCAGGGTGTGTTCACTTAAAGTTATTCTGTGAATTCTTCTATGTGCTATAGGATGATTTTCCTTGTTCATAATGCTGCAGGTTATTCCACTGTAAATACACCACCTTTTACTTACCCTTTCTTCTCTTGAGGACCATTGCTGGCTTCTACTTTTTGGTTTTGTCTATTAATGCTCCCATGATTGCTATTATTTATGGTGGGATTTTTTTCTGCATCCATGTCTCATTTCTAGAGAGTATATGCTGAGAAATATAATTCCAGGAGCAAACTCGACATGGTTGTGATATGTCCCAACTTTATGGTTTTTGTTTATGATGCCTGCATCTGAGCTTGTAAAAAATACTGGCCTATAATTTTCTTTTCCTAAAACACACTTGTCAAGTCTAAGTAGCAAATGCTTGTTGGCTTCATAAAATGAGTTGGGAAGAATTCCTCTGTCTTCATTATCTGTAGAAGTTAATGCAATTAAATTTTGTAGATTAAACAAAAATATTTAGTGGGCTTCAACATTGTCATTAGAATAATATAACATTAATAGTAATAAAATAATATGTTTAGTAAATATGCCAGTCCTACTGATATAACGTATTTTTATAAAAAGCTAATCATTTCTCTGTTATTATAGCAGATTGCTGCTGATGTTGGTATGTAAATACAGTAAGCTTTCTGGGAAACCTTTTCTATGAAGCGATGAAGGTATAAGGTTTGTTGAAGAAGGCTGAGCAGGGAGAGATTCTGCCTCACTAGGAGGTCTCTGGCCCTGTGGTATGACAAATCAAGTTCTCTTAAATTCAGGATTGGAACAAGGAGATTGATCTCATTACTCTCCAATTAGACCTATCATTGATGACAGCAGAACCTGGGAAGGATTTGTAGCCTGTCTCCAGGTGACTCTTCTTAACCTCCTCTTTCTCCCCTTTTATTTATTTATTTATTTATTTATTTTTTTTTTTTTTTGCGGTACCGGGGATTGAACACAGGGGCGTTCTACCTCCACACTACACCCTATTTTTTTATACTTTATTTTGAAACCGGGTCTCACGAAGTTGCGGAGGGCCTCACTAAGTAGAGAGAGAGAGAAAGAGAGAGACAGGGAGAGAGAGAGAGAGAGAGCTGTGGCTGGCCGCGAACCCGGATCCTCCTGCCTCCGCCTCCCAAAGTACTGGGATTACAAGCGTGCGCCACCACGCCCGGCTTAAGCTCCTCTTTTTAATGAGGAGCTTACCCCACTAGTTTCTCACCACCCAGGTCCATGTGCCTCTCCAGGAAAAGCACATGGAGACGCATGGTGGAATGAGCGCCTCTCTCCTGACAGGGTGTCCTACCTTAGCATCTGCTTCCAGGAGGACATCAGTTCTCCACACAGGATGAGTGGCTCAGGCGGTGACCTGGCCCAGTGTGACATGAAGAGGTACAGAGGTTGGCTGATGTGGTTTGTAACGAGATAAAAGACAAAGGGCTCAAAGGAAGAAAGGGTTTCCTTCCTACTGTGATTTGTGTGTATCCACAAATCACTTTTGATTTTTGGTACTGGAGATTGAACCCATGGGCATTCTATCTCTGAGCTTCACCCCCAGCCCTATTTTTTTATTCTTTATTTTGAAACAGGGTCTCGCTAAGTTGTGGAGGGCCTCGCTAAGTAGCTGAGGTTTGCTGTGAACCCGGATCCTCCAGTCTCAGCCTCCCAAGTACTGGGTTTAGAAGCATGTGCCACCACACCCGGCTCACAAAATCACTTTAATTCATCTCTTAATGGGTAAGGAAAGCAAAATTAAACATTTTGCAAGTAAAATTGAGTTTTTTCATTGCTGCTGATTTGGCATACAGTTTAGGAAGAGAAAGTAGAAGGGAGAACAAGTCAGAGGTGAGGAACTCTCATTCCTGGGGATTCAGTAATGGAGAGATGTGCAACTGGAAGACCAGGAGAGACTTCTACTCTAATAATACCCCTCACTCCAGTGTTTTCTGTATATTGACATTGAGATGAGAGAGCAGTGCCTTGTGAGAAGTGGGTAACATTCCAAGACTCTGTACCTGGTGATGGGGACAGTAGCTTTGACAACTTTGGTTTGCTTTTGAGAAGAGTTGAATAAGTTACCATGAAGTTAATTGGAGGAATTTTTTTGTGGAAGGGACTATTGCCATAGAAAGAATTATACAGGTAGATAGTTCATTAATCTGGGTGAACTACAGAGAGCATATTTGATTTTTCCACTTCAGCAAAAGAATCCTTGTACTGCTTGAAAATCCAAAATTATATGTGATTCAGCAGAAGAGAGGTGTTATTCCCATTCTAGAAAAGAAAAATTGCTTTCCTTGAAACCTGGCTCCTGGAACATGGGCACATCCTGAAACTGGACCAAATAAAATCTCCAGAGTAGAACTTTCCATCTGGAACAAAATGCAGAGAAAAAGGGAAGGCTCAGCAGAGAGGCTCAGCAGAGAGGCTCAGCAGTTCAGAGAGGAGCCTGGGGTGCAGCAGAGGCAGCAGCGGCCTCCTGCCTGGGCTGTGCCTCTGCGGGCCAGATGCCCTGGATTCCTGGCGATTTCCCAAGCCTGGATCCATAACTATCCCGATAATTATTTCACCTTATCCATTGTCTTCTAATAGCTTCTGCTTTTGTTTACATTCACAAAGATTCTTGTTTTCAGACTAGTGTTACTGCTTTAATCCTGAGACTATAAAACTATCTGCTCTTGGGAATACAAAAGTATCAAGGCAAGATCCTAGAAGTTCTCAGAAATGTTCTCTTTCCAACATGACCCACCATTTGGGATCCATGTGGAGAATACGAGCTCTCAGAGCTTGGATTTGCATGTCAAGGAGAGGATATGGCCCTCAAATTGTGAATCTGTTGGTTCCTTGATTTTTCACATGGAACATTGTTCATCTCTTTGTTTTCCTGTAAAGTCCCAACCCAGAAATTGTAGACAGTCCTCTTTTAATGCCATATGTACAGGTCCACACATATGTGCCCATATATTAAACAAAAGGGACTCAAGAACTTCAAGAACTTTCAGGCTCACCTCCCAGAAAGTCAAAAAGTTAAAAGTAGGACATATATATTTTAGTATGTTCTATATAATAGAATACATATATGTATAGATAGATGATAGATAGATAGATAGATAGATAGATAGATGTAATATATGTCACAGTCCTCATAATGAAATGCTCACACACTACCAAATTTGACAGCCATTCCCTCATTCCCCAATCTCCTCTCAAGTCTCTATTGATTTTATTCTTCAGCCACTTCAGGTATTTGCTTCTAATGTTGTCATTTATATGTAAATCTCTATATAATGCATATATAAATACATATATGTGTATTTTCTTACCTTTTTCTAAAGCTTGCTTCTAATTCTTCCACAAAGGTACACGCATCAGTCGATTCAGGCACTTCGCTTATTCTTAGAGACAGAATGTAGCTTACAGGTTACAAAAAGTTGAGGAGGGGGAGATGGGAAGAAGGGACTTAATGGGCAGAGTTTGTATTGAGAATCATGGAAACATTTTGAAAATAGTGGTGATGGTTGACCAACAATATGACAGCAATTAATGGCATTGAGTTTCATCCTTAGAATGGCTAAAATAGCAAGTTTTATGTAGAATATATTTTACTATAGTATATGAAATCATGAAACAAATCAAATGTAGGAGCATATGGCCCACAGTGGGATTTGTAGAGATTTCATAAGGCCTGGTCTCCTGGCACCTGAGCCCCAGCCAGACCATCTCTCAGCTGTGCTGGACCTCGTCCTCCCCCTCCTCCAGGCCTTGCTGCTGGGAGGACACTGTGACCCCATCCTGTAGCATCCTTCAGGGACCCTGAAGTGGGGAATGAAAGATAGCCCATTAATTCATTCCCCACTGAAGAAGAAACCAGAGAGCATCCATTTGCATACCTCACGTCATCTCTCTGTATGAAGAAATTGAGAAGCAGAAAAGCTACGTGAGCCACCTAGAGTCTCACCCACAGGAAATGAAAGACCTGGGGCTGAAGCTTGTGTCCACGCCAAAGTTACAGGAGGATTTTGCAACATATCAAGTGGTTTTCTGCATAGAAACACAGAACGCATTCTTGGTGTCCTTTGAAACAGCCAAATGTAAGCAATATCCCTCAATACTCTGTTGAGCACATTTCTTTCACCCAGTAAATTGCAATATCCCTAAGAAATAAGTTTAGAACAAGAAGTCTTGTGAATTGTGTGGAATTATCTCGGTATCTCATAGGGAACTATGCTAATTCAGAATTTAAAAAAAATATCTGTTGAAAGTTAATTTCAGAGAAAGCACACTATTACTATCCCTTTTAAAGTATTGTCACTGGAGAATTTAGATATTTTATTCATTATGGTAAAATTAGTAGTCCTAGATCTCATAAAGAAAATCCAGCAAAGTGAAACCAAAAACATCAATAAGAGATATTTTTAAAGAGAAATTTAACATTGGAATGCACTGATTTTTTCAAGAAAAGATATTAAGAAAAATCTATCACACATTTTGGATTACAAATGGTATTTAAATGGAAATCACTCTAAGAAATATTAATGTTTGCCATTTAGGAGAAATAAACTTAAAGCAGTAGAATCTCAAATAACAGTTCTTTCTGGAAACAGATGAAGATCTACAAACTCATTCCATTTCCAAATCAGAAAGTGGAGTGACTTGACTAGCAATGGATAGCACTCATTCTATTTCATGATACGGAGGAGAAGGAGCCTGGCCTATAGTGATATAATGGAAGCAAAGACTAAAGCCCAAAAAAGGTAGACTAACTCACTGAATAAGCAAAGTGATATACACATCTTTCTTAAGGATGTAGACACAGCAAGACTGGGAAGACCAAGAATTTTCCCTGAACTCCTCAGTACCAATTAATGGCCACTTGGTACCAGGCCATTAAGTTACAGGCCTGGTACCAAGGATTTTGCATTCATAATCTTTAATATTCACAACATTCTTCAAAAATAGCTATTATATAGGAGTGATACATAATTTATAATAGGAAAGAAAGGGCTTCAGAGGAATTAAGTAAAATGAAGTAACTTGTCAAAATTTATAAAAATTGTAAATCACACACAAACACACACACACTAACACACAGAAAAACGGAACTGAAAGTGCACAAACCCAAAAATACTTGGAATATGTCAAATATAGTACAAATTATGGCATGGCCACTTCCTTGTTTTGTAGCCTTGGGCTGGTTAACTTCACATTTCTATGCTTCTGAGCTTTAATTTCTTTTTCTGCACATTGGGAGTAAATACTACATAGGTGTCAAGGTTACTGTGAACAGTGGGTTGTCCATAAACTCTGTTGCAGACACAGAGCCTTAACAGTTGATACATCTGTTATCAGATATTTCTTATCCCATACGTTCAGCATACATCAGTTTGATGCAACTTGCCACACGAGGTTAGGTGTGGAATTCTCCATGGATGATGGTGTCATGTTAGCATTCAAAACTTTTGGACTTTGGAGCATTTTAGATTTCAGATGAGGGATGCTCATGTACGCCATTAAGGAGGCTCAATCTGAGGATTCTAATACACATTAGTAGTAACTGTGGACTGTGCCACTTATTCCCTTCATTCCCTTGCGAATTGAGTGACTGGAGTTTCTCATACCTGTTACATAGGGCTTCATCTTATTTTAGTTTTTGGTCTCACTTTGCTATTTTTTGTTAACTCACCTTGCTATTTTTTTTGTTAGCTCGCCTTGCTATGTTTTCTCATTACGCTGTATTCCCTTATTCATCCTCTCTAACATGCACACACACACACACACACACACACACACACACACACATACACACAACCATTTGACATGTGTGTGCCTCTGCCTGCTGAGCCTCCTCTTGCTCACCTGTGGGACTCAGCAATGTCCTAGCTTTTCCAGGATCTGCTCTCCTTCCTCCCTGCTCTACACAGTCCACGCAGTTTCCACAGTACCTCACTCGGGAGACCACCTTCTGCAAGTGGAAAATTCAGAAATAGATAAGTTAATGTTACCAACCAGGAAGTCATTGCTGATTATTTCAGAGGAAAACAGATGGCTGCTAGAGATAACACAGCTGCTTCTCAATGACAAAATGCACTTAATAAAAAGGATGATTTCACATTCCAACCGCAGCCCATGGGGGCCCCAAAGGCTTGGCCAACAGCGGCACTGGGCCATGGGATGTCGGCGTTGTTTAAAAAGGCTAGTCCAGCTGGGCGTGGTGGCGCACGCTTGTAATCCCAGTACTTTGGGAGGCGGAGACCGGAGGATCTCAGTTCGTGGCCAGCCTCAACTCTCTCTCTCTCTCTCTCCCTGTCTCTCTCTCTCTCTGTACCTAGTGAGGCCCTCCGTAACTTCGTGAGAACTGGTTTCAAAATAAAGTATAAAAAATAGGGCC